>JABMCL010002216.1:337500-372500 GCA_018857735.1 Alviniconcha marisindica | reverse complement strand
CTAATAAGATTAAGATTCTAACTTTTAAAATGAGAGTTGTGAATTTAGTTTATAAATAAATATAATGGGAGTGAGACCTATTGTATTACTGTTATTAGTTTTAGCATTTAACATGATTTGAGACTGTTGTAAGATTGAGAGTTGTGACCTTGATTAGTTTGAATCATTTGATAAGATGGGTCTTGTGATTTTTATACTAAATTAGAGTGAGAGTTGTGACTTTGTAATCTTAATTAATGGGACTGCCACTTGTTACTTTTAGTATGAAAATTGTACATTTTACTTATTGGACTTAGATTTGGGATAAATTTTAAATGTGTTGAAATACATAGAACTTGGTACCATTTCATATATATCATGGTTTATACACATTTTAACACACAATAACAGCTTACAAGCAATGCGAACTATGCTTTGTTCTCACAGTTACAGCATGGCAGTTAGCACATCATGTTTTTTTTTCTCCATCACTCCATTTATCCAGAAGCTATTTTCCCCCCTCTCAAAGTCATAGAGGTTATGCTGGTGAATCAACATACTTCACACAGGTGTGAATGTGTGACCACTACTATTAATATGTAACTAAACAATGTTACACAAAAGGGAAGAGAGTTGATTTTGTTAGACCTTCTCCTGATTAGTTTTGAAAAAGACTTTTCTGGTCTTCCTCACATTTTCCCCCCACCAGTGCAATTTGTCACTTTGGTTTGTGCATAATACTTAATAGATTAGCTGATAGTTATTCTTAGTATGCTTTTTACACACACATTTTAATCATAAAAATGGGTATGAAAGGTAACTGTTGGCATCCTTCTCCATGTACATTTTGTAGCATGATTTTGATAATTATAGCCTGTGTATACATGTATGTCCCAGTGCTTAAAAAGAATCATAGCTTGTAGTTGTACTTTCTTGTGATGGATAAAATCACCCAACTCCTGCACAATAAACATGGTTAAATGGGCATGCCATTTCTTTGCTTTTGTCATATTGAAGCTAGTACTTTCTGCACAGAGGTGGCATGCCCATTTAACCATGCTTATTGCGCAGGAGTTGGGCGATCTTGATCCATCAAGATCACCCAACTCCTGCGCAATAAGCATGGTTAAATGGGCATGCCACTTCTTTGATGTTTGTTCTCAAAACTTCAGTTGACTAACTCAGGTTTTAAAGTCCATGATGGTTATGACTCGATGTCCACATTCTGCATTAGTTTAATTCAGTGGGCCAGTTTGAGATGTTATTGAAAATGTAAATGCTTACGGCGATCAGAAAATACGGCGATCAGAAAATATTTTGTGCACGATGACACAGAGTAAAATGATTTCAGTCAGTCTGTGATGGTGACGGAGGCTGCGCAAGTCTCCAGACCATGATCTGTATCAGTGGTACATAACTGTTGATTCAGGACTGTTTCTTTATCATCATAATTGGTATTTTTCTTTTCTTTTCAGAAAAGAAGGAGCGGCCCCCACTGGAACACCACAGAGTTTTGGAGGAACCAGTTCCACAGGAAATCAAGAGGTTATTCACATGGTTCTGTCATTGTTGTTATATATGATTCAAACACGTAAAAGGTTCAAAAGAATGCTATTTCAGTATTTGTCAGGGCAAAACACAACACGCAAATTTTTGGGGTAATATCCTTTATGAAGATTTATATGTTTGGATCTATATAATGCAGACCGCTCATGCAATCACTTTGCCTCTCAACCAAACAGACACAGGCTCAGACAGGCAAAGAAAAAAGCACCAAGTAACAACAAACAATCTGTAAGTGTGTTTATACATCTCTCTCTCTCTCGGCAAAGAAACAAACACCAAATAACAACAATCTGTAAATGTATTTTATACATTCTCTCTGCTCGCCCACCCATCTTTTAATTAAGAGAACTGTTTTTGAATGGTGTGTTTGTCACTTAGCGTGTAGTCCAGAACGTCTGTTGCTGATGGTGTTTTCACAATTTCAGTGTGGGGGTGCCGGACGAGGAAGTGTGCAGACAGGCGATAACAGCCTATGTGGAAAGTAACTGCTGCTTTGGCAAGGAGCCCATAAACACACTGGTCATCAACAACATCCAGGCGTCTAATGCCTTCACAGTCAGTCACTGTTTTTACAGCATGTTAGCCTTTGATTTGATGCTGTAGGTGGCAGGTGTAGGGTAGACAGTTCTGTTGTACTCGATGTAAACTTGCTGGTCATCAACAACATCCAGGCCACTAATGCCTTCACGGTCAGTCACTGTTTTTACAGCATGTTGGCCTTTGTTTTGATGCTGTAGGTGGCAGGTGTAGGGTAGAAAGTTCTGGTGTACTCGATGTAAACTTGCCAGTCATCAACAACATCCAGGCGTCTAATGCCTTCACGGTCAGTCACTGTTTTTACAGCATGTTAGCCTTGGTTCGATGCTGTAGGTGGCAGGTGTAGGGTAGACAGTTCTGTTGTACACAACGTAAACTCGCCAGTCATCAACAACATCCAGGCCACTAATGCCTTCACGGTCAGTCACTGTGTTTACAATTTTTTTTTTTTTTTTGTGTGTGTGTGCTGTAGGTGGCAGGTGTGGGAAGATGGTTCTGTTGCACTAGACCCTTCATACTATTGTGTAGCTGTACAATGTAATGTAAAAGAGTATTTGTAAGGTGCTTACACCAAAAGTGAGCCTGAAGCACACAATAGAAAACAATAAGGTCAACAAAATATATCCACAACCTAGGGCACAATAAACCCTACAAATGACATAAAAACAGTATAAAACTTCATTCAACATCTTTTTCATCACTTTCAAAATACACACACACACACACACACACACACACACACACACACACACACACACATACACACACACACACAGCAACACACACACACACACAGAGCTACACACACTCACTCACAAACACACATGCGAAACCAGTGGCTCACAACTGCACACACACATGCACACAGGCGAGGCATAAGATGTGGCAAAGATCAGACTGACAGTAGTTTACGATTTTGTTATTTCGAGGTTGATGTGTACTCGATTCCTAGAGTGTGGTATGGGGTGCTGTATTGTACGCTTGTGCACACATGCCAGTAATGTGCTATTACTTTATCATGGATGGGATTTAGTTTATTTGGAGTGGAACTCATTTTTCAATGTGCTGTGAAATAGATATGTGATGCTAGATTTCACTTTCAGTCTTTAAGGATGTGTACTGCTTCTTAGAAAAAAGGAACAACAGTTGTGTTCCTATAGACCTTTGCAAGTCCTTGCATCAGAAACAGCCTTCCTTCCTTTTGCTTGCTCTCCCTCTCCCAACGCATTGTTGACATACAAGGATGGACATGCCAAGAGGCCTTGAAAATCCACATCAGCATGCTACACAAAAAGGCTGGTTATCACATTACAAGCTTTTTGTGATTGTTCTTTTGTTGCACAAGAGTTGGAAACTTGACAAACCTTGATTGTATCAGTTCTGCACAGACTTGTTTTATGTGTTGTAAATCACACCAGCAGTGTGAATGAATTCTGTGACTTTTTTGTGTGTGGCTTACTCTGTAGTACTCCCTGGAGTCTTTTGTGGAGAAACGCAAGGCTGGGTACGAGTACAAGCCATACAAGGGAGGTGAAATTGATGACCCATCCCAAGGTCGTGCCCCTGAAGCATGGGAGATGGAGGTGAAGTTCAAGGAACTGTTTAAGAAACAGGATGAGAAGCTGAAAGTGCCTCACACATCTACTGTCAGGGTAAGCAGGGCAAGGATCAGAGTAAACATGCCAGATCCGATTCGCATCCGGTCTGGATTGGCTGGGAAGCATTGGCCAGAAGCAGGCCAGATGACTCATGTACCACGGCTTGCTTCCTTCCAGACCAGATCCATTTGGTCAAAACCTGACACAATCAGCCAGAACTAAATCGGATCTGGGCTGGTTTTGCACAATATTATCTTGGATGTTTGTGGAAGAACGGAACCAAGTCGGAAACTGGTAGCTGGCCTGTTGCCTCTTGCCAGAAACCGGGCCAGATGATTCCTGCACATCAGATTGCTTCTGGACCAGATGTGTTTGACCAAACCCTGACCAGGCCATCTGGATCAGATCTGGGTCGGTTTGGCACAGTATGATCCATGCCTTTGAAAAATGGAACTGAAACGGATGCAGGAAGTCAGATCCAGCATATACTATCCAGCCCGATTCTGGCTGCATGCTGGCCATAATTGGCCATAACCAAAATGCTTCCACATCAGATCTGGCATGTTTTCTGGGATACGGCTGTGCTGAGTTTAAATACATTTTGTGCAATGTTTCCCATTTATGCACATAATTGTTTATGTATGTGCAAGTATATGTCACTTTTAAAAGATAGTACCAGTTTTAAAGTTGTGTGTGTGTAAATGACACAAAGTGCATGTTGTGATGCAGAGAATTTTACTCTGTGCATCACAGCGATGCACCCATTTTAGTCCATCTGTGCCATTGCTGAAAAAAGTAATTGACATTGCTACAAACAGCTGTTGATGTAAAGCAGTTACTGGGATTTAGTATTGTTTTGACTTTTTTTGACAAATGTAAAAACAAGATTAGCAGCAACAACAAAATTTGTAGTTGTACTGTTTTGTTGACTAGCTATAAACAAACTGCCATATGAGTTTGAAAATGATGCTAACAGTGAAAATAATGACCTTGCTTGAATTGAGCTGAGTTGGTAATGTGAAATGCTCAGTGGTCTGACAAGTGATGTGATGTATGAAAGAGGGTGATGCATGACTTTTTCAGTAAGATGACGACCATTACTTTTTTGGAATGTGAATGAATGAATGATAACTTATATGATGCACATAAAAAGCTTCCACACAAGAATGTGCATGTTCACAGTGTAGGAGTTTAGGAGAAGCGTACATTTTCACGCACACCATAAGAAGCCCAGTGAGTTAAGCACACACACACATTAGAATGATGTTAATGCGAAATTTTGTTTTTGTTTTTAGTCCTGCCATGTGCACTGTAAGAAGCCCAATGAGTTAAGCACACACACACATTATAATGATTGTTAGTGTGAAATTTTGTTTTTATTTTTAGACCTGCCACTACTGCTGTGGCTTGGGCTTTGTCCGCTGCGTCTACTTGCAAGGGCTGGGGCTGTCACGTTTGTCGGCACTGTTCCGGTTTCACACCTATGGGGGATGGGGCTGATGGTGAAGGTGCTGCCATGTGTTCTGCTTGCAATGACACTCACCATGAAGAGTACGTTAACTTGTGGGGTCCATGCCTCATTTTGTTCTATCTGTGTTAAAAACTCCAAAGAAGGGCAGCATAACAACTGGTACTAGCCTTCGGTTATTTTCTAATAAGCATCTGTGATCGTCGACAACTTAGAAGATGAGAACAGATTTGTGGTCAGTCGAGCAAAATAGTACAAGAAGAGTACCATGAGCGTTGGTGCCTTTTTTTTTCCTTTCCAGATGGGTTTGAGGTGTCATGGTTCCAGGTTTTTCTGCCTGCATACAGGTGCAGGTGTAGGTGTTAAGGGTTACTGAAGTTTACTGCACTGCGGTGTTGAGAGCTACTGAAATTTACTGTGAGGTATTAGGTTTCTGTGAAATTTACTGTACAGAGGTCTTACTGCATTTTACTGTACAGGTGTTAAGTGTTACTGAAATTTGCTATATATGGAGATGTTGTTATGGAAATATATACTTTAGTCTTCTGTGTATGTATTAATAAGAATTGAGACAAAATGATGATATGGGTGAATGGATCTTTTTTAAGAGATAAAGAGGAGTTCACCTTTTTTCGCAGGGACTTTTTTCCTGTCATTTTGTTTAAAGCAGCTGTATAATGCCCTGCCACAAACTCTTAGGGAAATACCCCTCTTCCCTCTCCCTCCAGTTTCAGTTTAGTCCTCTTTGAAAAAACAACCTTTGATAGTTCCAAAACATTCAGCTGATGGAGATGTGTTGTGTAGAAATGGGTGTTAATTTCCGCCATGAATTCTGCTGCTGACAGGCATCAGACTCTCAACTGTTAGCATTAGTGATCTGTTTAGTTACTGGTGAAGGCTGTGATGTCAAAATATAATCAGCTGAGCCACCGGGGGCTTGTTTTGCATGTTTTAATGAATGGTTTTGTGTTCTTAGATGCAGTCATTGTATTGGCAACGGAAGACAAGTTTGCCCTGCTTGCGATGGCTACCGAGCAATACGCTGCTTCATTCAGCTGAAAGTCAAATTGTAAGCTCAGATACGTTGTATGTAGTATGCTTCTTCTTCTTCCTAACCTTGATGGCATGTTCATGTGAGCTTCATATGTATTCATGGTATTTAATTTTCAAGTTGCAGGGAGTTATGAGTTTGTGTTTTGAATGTGAATCAGCTGAACATTTAGTCTGCTTGTTTTTGCTTGAAATCCAAGCTCTTAAAAAAAAAAATCCCTTCCTGTTTGTTTTACGTTTCATTCAGCATATTTTGTTGTTGCTGAGTTTTGGCTTGTATAATTAGTATGAATGGCATTTCCATGGCATTTTGTACTGTTGTCACAGTTGACACTTCAGATGAAGTACAAGAGTGCAATTCACTTTGTGATAGGAGAATCCTTTGTTCTTTATTCTAACAAATATGAGGGGTAGAACAACTGGTTATTCCAGTGCATGTTGAGGGTAGTGTTGAACAGACTAACTCTTTTAAAAGTTTGTGTTTGGTGTCTGAGTACTTTTAATGTTTGTGTATGGATTTGACCTGAGAAAGGATTCCCACACAAGAAGAACTTTGAAATGCGCATGCGCTTACGTCAGAGTTGGAATGTCCTGACATGACCCTGCATGACTGACAGGACCCCAAAATCCAGGTACTGACTAACTAACTATTCTGGCCTTAGTGTCCCTGTGGATTTTTTGCTTTCCCACCTGCCTGCCCACCCCAACCCCTTTGTTCCCCACAGATCCGTGCCACGTATACAAAGAACAACAAAAAATGGTCCCCAAGGAAAAGAATGTAATACGGCTTGTTTTCTAGTGGCTGGATGATAGACTCTGGCACAGGCTCCTGTGCATGCACGTGGGTGTACCTCATTCTGTCATCTCTGTGCAGCAAGTCCTACAAGGAAGAATATGTGCGCGAGGACACAGATCTTCCTGACCATCTGATCAAGGACGTGAAGGGCATCACAGTGTTTGAGCAGATGCACGAACAGGTAGGTAGGACTAGCTGCATAATTAGTGATTTTTTATAGATGCATAAAAGACTGTTATTTCAATGACAGACTAAGCCACGTTCAGTCAGTGATGGACTAAGCCACGTTAGGGAAGCGAGGATAGCCCAGTGGTTAGAGTGCTGGACTCATGAATGAAAGGTCACAGGCTTGAGTCCTGGCAGGAGCAGCAGGAGAATTTTCTTCTCCAGGCTCAACTTTCTGTGCTGACTCTATTTTGGTATCTGTTCCACCTCTGTGTTACTGTAGTAGCAGGTAAAAGATCCCAGTCCTCTGCCAAAAGTGCAGGTGGCAGGTTACAGCTAAACACATACACCCGACATTTATGGCTTCAAATAAAACGACGCTGTCATCTGGTGCTTGGTTGTATAGTGTATGGTGTGCACGGAACATGTACACAGAAAGCTGGCAAACAGAAGTGCATCAAAGAGCTTGTGAAGACCACTATTTTGTTGACTGCTTAGATCAGACATGTGTTTTATGTTTTGCTACCTGACTGCTTTTATGTGTGTGTCTATGACAGATTGCAGTTGACCTACTTACCTATTTCTGTGTGTCTCTGTGACTGATTGCAGTTGACCTACTATACCTATTTCTGTGTGTCTCTGTGACTGATTGCAGTTGACCTACTATATCTATTTCTGTGTGTCTCTGTGACTGATTACAGTTGACCTACTATACCTATTTCTGTGTGTCTCTGTGACTGATTGCAGTTGACCTACTATACCTATTTCTGTGTGTCTCTGTGACTGATTGCAGTTGACCTACTATACCTATTTCTGTGTGTCTCTGTGACTGATTGCAGTTGACCTACTATACCTATTTCTGTGTGCTCTGTGACTGATTACAGTTGACTACTTACCATGTGCAATTGCAGTTGACCTACTATACCTATTTCTGGTGTCTCTGTGACGTGGTCTCTGTGAGAGATTGCAGTTGACCTACTATACCTATTTCTGTGTGTCTCTGTGACAGATTGCGTTGATACTATACTCTACCTATTTCTGTGTGTCTCTGTGACTGATTACAGTTGACCTACTATACCTATTTCTGTCTGTCTCTGTGACAGATTGCAGTTGACCTACTATACCTATTTCTGTGTCTCTGTGACAGATTGCGTCTCTGTGAGAGATTGCAGTTGACCTACTATACCTATTTCTGTCTGTCTCTGTGACAGATTGCAGTTGACCTACTATACCTATTTCTGTGTGTCTCTGTGACAGATTGAGTGACCTACTATACCTATTTCTGTGTCTCTGTGACTGATTACAGTTCACCTACTATACCTATTTCTGTCTGTCTCTGTGAGAGATTGCAGTGGACCTACTATACCTATTTCTGTGTGTCTCTGTGACTGATTACAGTTGACCTACTATACCTATTTCTGTCTGTCTCTGTGAGAGATTGCAGTTGACCTACTATACCTATTTCTGTCTGTCTCTGTGACTGATTGCAGTTGACCTACTATACCTATTTCTGTGTATCTCTGTGACTGACTGCAGTTGACCTACTATACCTATTTCTGTGTATCTCTGTGACTGACTGCAGTTGGCCCCAGTCCAAGGGTTCCCCATCCCGGAGATAGACAGCAAGTCTCAACAGTTTCTGTCCAAACATCGCCTGGAGCTGCTGGATAAGAAACGGCTGCTGCAGCAGGTACAGCAGAATCTTTGATTGTTGTTGTTGCTGTAGTAGTAGCGTTCGCCAGATGTACACTCCGGGATCACCTGGTAATGTGGTATATTGGGCGGTTCAGGCAGGGTTGTTAACTCCCTTGACTTTTACCCGGCATCACTTAAGTCCCTTGGCCGCTTTAACTTCTGGTGCATACTTTCTTCACAATGGCAGGCGGTGACAGTGAATTTGTGAAGTTTACACTGCCAACTTTAAAGGCATTTTTGAAGACCCATTGTTAGAATGTGTCTGGCAACAAGCAACAATTTGTTGCTCATGCTATAGGATGCCCCAAACCGCTTTTTTTTCCACAAACGCGCGATTTTCGGGTCAGCCGAAAAACAATGTAAAGATACGGTTATGCAAGGTGCTTAGCCTGTGTGAAGATAGTCCCCACATATCTAGGCAGTGAACAACATTTTAGTGTAATTTGAGCTGGTTTGGCCGAGCGGTAAGGCGTTAGGCTGGTAAGCAGAGGGACCTTGGTTCAAATCTGCTTCGGTTTTCCTTTCTCTTCAAAAGTTATAGTCTGTGGACACTGACCTGTGACTTTGTTCTTCACAATTAAATCAAACATTAAAATGGCTCTCGTCGCTGCCCATCTTAATGCAGGAGTCATTCTGGTGGTGACAGTGTAGTGATAGGTGTATAAGCTCCCTCCCCCCGTCCCTTATAATCCTTATGGTTTCTGTGGACGTTAAGCACATGAAGTTTACTTACTTACTATTTTAGTGTAGCCTTGGCGTTTGTGCTGGTGTTGGCATGTTGTGACCCAGCCCAAGCCTTGGTGTTCATGCCGGTGTCAGAGTGTTGCGACCCAGCCGAGGCCTTGATGTTTGTGCCGGTGTCAGGGTGTTGTGACCCAGCCCAAGTCTTGGTGTTCATGCTGGTTTTAGGGTGCTGTGACCCAGCCCAAGTCTTGGTGTCATGCTGGTGTCAGTGTGTTGTGACCCAGCCCAAGTCTTGGTGTCATGCTGGTGTCAGTGTGTTGTGACCCGCCGAAGCCTTGGTGTTCATGCTGGTGTTGGGGTGTTGTGACCCAGCCCAAGTCTTGGTGTCATGCTGGTGTCAGTGTGTTGTGACCCAGTCCAAGCTTGGTGTTCATGCTGGTTTAGGGTGTTGTGACCCAGCCCAAGCCTTGGTGTTCATGCTGGTGTCAGTGTGCTGTGACCCAGCCCAAGCCTTGGTGTTCGTGATGGTGTTAGGGTTTTGTGACCCAGCCCAAGCCTTGGTGTTCATGCTGGTGTCAGTGTGCTGTGACCCAGGCCAGGCCTTGGTGTTTGTGCTGGTGTTAGGGTGTTGTGACCCAGCCCAAGCCTTGGTGTTCATGCTGGTGTCAGTGTGCTGTGACCCAGCCCAAGCCTTGGTGTTCATGCTGGTGTCGGTGTGCTATGACCCAGGCCAGGCCTTGGTGTTCGTGCTGGTGTTAGGGTGTTGTGACCCATCTGAAGCCTTGGTGTTCATGCTGGTGTCAGTGTGCTGTGACCCAGGCCAGGCCTTGGTGTTTGTGCTGGTGTTAGGGTGTTGTGACCCAGCCCAAGCCTTGGTGTTTGTGCTGGTGTTAGGGTGTTGTGACCCAGCCCAAGCCTTGGTGTTCATGCTGGTGTCAGTGTGCTGTGACCCAGGCCAGGCCTTGGTGTTTGTGCTGGTGTAGGGTGTTGTGACCCAGCCCAAGCCTTGGTGTTTGTGCTGGTGTCAGTGTGTTGTGACCCAGCCCAAGCCTTGGTGTTTGTGCTGGTGTCAGTGTGTTGTGACCCATCTGAAGCCTTGGTGTTCATGCTGGTGCCAGTGTGTTGTGCCCAAGCCAAAGGCGAGGAAGCCCTGATGGATGTCCACCTGTGAAAATTAATGACCTTTTTTAAAATGAACAAAAGGGATGTACTTCTGGTGGAGTTTATGTACCTTGCAACATCAGGAACAAATTTATTCATCTACATAGAAGACATTAGAGAAGCTGGGAGTTTTATGTGTAAGTGTGGACATTTCTCATGCACATATTTTGACTGCCTGCTTATTTACATGTATTCTGAAGTCTCAGACTTCTGTTGTCATACCTGTGTGTTTAGTTTACTTTGATATCGAGAAATGTACAAGTATACTTTGGTGTTAAATTTTGGTGAGTTCTGACGCGGAGTGCCTGGACATTGTTTCAGCGCCAGAAGTTGGTGGCGGTGCCAGTAGCGGAGGTGCACGTGACGTGGAAGGATCAGCCGGGTCGGTACTGGCTGTACGGCAAGGAGAACAGAGTGTATTGTCCGGAATACCCAGACACCTGTGCCTGCTGTGTTGTCCTGTGAGTCATTTGTGCTGCTCTGTGGAGGCTGACTGCGTGTGCCCTTCCGGCCAGAGAGAGGTAGCGCAGTCCAAAGTGTCGTGGCCGTTTATGACTGCTGTGTTGTGTTTTAAAATGTGTTCAAGTGTTGGTTTGAAATGAAAAAGGCAGAGAAGAGGAGTGCTGAGTCGGCATCAAGGAGCAAAGTGTATGAAGGAGTGCTGAGTCGGCATCAAGGAACAAAGTGTACGATGTGCTGAAAATGCAGGTGCAGGTGCCTGTTGTGTGGCCTTTTTGGATATCCTGAACTGTTGAATCCATGGAAAAGTAAGAAGCTGATGATGTGCAGTAACAACGTAAGTTTGGTCAAACCCATTAGTGTAAGCTGAACAGTTTACAGTAAAAGAGAATGCATCGTAGCACGTTCCAGGCTTAGACCTGTCTTGTGTGTCTGGCTCAGTGTCCAGACTGATGCGCAGTGCCTGTGGTATGATGATGGTGACTGTAGACTTGGAGAGCGCTTGGCATCTGTGTCACAGCACAAGCTCACACTGTGGTGTAGTCATGTTGCCATTGAAACACAAACACACGGACAGGTCAAGAGCAGTCAGCGTACCAGTTTAGCACTTGGCTGTCATCAGCGTACCAGTTTAGTTGTCAGTGTGCCAGTTAAGCACTCAGCTGTAGTCAGTGTATACCAGTTTAGCACTTGGCTGCAGTCAATGTGCCAGTTTAGTACTCATCTGCAGTCAGTGTGCCATTTTAGCACTCACCTATAGTCATTGTACCAGTTTAGCACTCAGCTGTTGCCAGCGTATACCAGTTTAGCAGTTAGCTGCAGTCATTGTGCCAGTTTAGCACTCGGTTGTAGTTGGTGTACAAGTTTATCAATCACCTGCAGTCAGTGTGCTAGTTTAGCACTCAGCTGTAGTCAGTGTCCCAGTTTAGCATTCAGCTGTAGTCAGTGTCCCAGTTTAGCATTCAGCTGCAGTCAGTGTCCCAGGTTAGCACTCAGCTGCAGTCAGTGTGCCAGTTTAGCACTCAGCTGTAGTCATCATCCCAGTTTAGCACTCAGCTGTAGTCACCATCCCAGTTTAGCACTCAGCCGCAGTCAGTGTGCTAGTTTGGCACTTAGCACTCAGCTGAGAATGGATATAGATGATAGCACAGATGATAATTATCATGGTCTTTCTGTACCCTGGCTTACGAAGAATGGTAGACTGGTGGTCAGTGCATGCCCTTGCAGGGTAGCGCTCAACTGGAGTAAACTACACACAGCAATGTTTTGGTACAAGGGAAGTTATGACTCTGTTACCCATTCTTTTGTCATGATTGACTCCCTTGAATTTCTTTTACATATATATATATATATACATATGTGCAATTAAAATAGCCCCCGAACAAGGTGAAAGCTGAAATATTGTAGACATTTTATTCTTTTTGTTTTAATTCCATTTTACTTGTGCCTATATACATTTTACGTGGGTAAACAGATCTGTATTGCTGTTGATTTTGTACAAGTATTTTTATATCAGTGTCATGCAAGGCACTGAGCATTAGGTGACTGGCCACGTGCACTTCTGGTTTTCACACCTGTTCTCCACAGGTACAATAATAGCCTAACACTTCAAGCATTGCAACCACAAGGTCACAAGAGCACAAGTGATTCTGCATGAGCACTCTGGGCCTCGTTCTGTTTCAGATTTCTGTACATTTACTTTGAAACTCATTCAGTCACATGTACCTAGAGCGTGGCAAGTCTGCTGGGAAGCAGAGAACAGCGCTATTTAAAAACAGTTAATCAATCAACCTGGCTGGTGATTTAGTGCACACTGTGACAGACAGTATAGATGAACTTGCCAGCAGATCGGATGGGTGGGTGAGGTGCAGTGTATAGTTGTGTTCAGTACAAATGCAATACATTCCAGTCTGGCAACTTTTTGTGTGCCTGATGTTGTTGTTGTCATTTTCTGCTTGAAGCGTCTCGGCGTGGATGTAGTTTATATTTGAATTCTGTACAGCGCACTGAACTCTATTTTTATGTTGGTGGTTTGCGCTTCATAACTATTTCATTATTATTATTATTGACCTTGGAAACAGCAAAGTGATGAGTGAGTGAGGGCAAGGATTGCTATGGCAACAGTGTGGCAGAGACTGATAGCTGTCTTTATTTGTGAACATTTAAAAAAGGTATTTTGTTATTAGTTACTGTGCTTTGCCAGGAGCTTTCCAACAGTTTGAAAAGATGGGGGGGCATGGGCATTTTCCATGTGCATGTGTGTATGTGTCAGTTTGTAAGATTTGCGCATATATGTTTGAGCTGTGTGTGTGTTTGAGCTGTTTGTTTGTGTGTGTGTATGTGCATGCTTGTGTGTGTGTGTGTGTGTGTGTGTGTGTGTGTGTGTGTGTGTGTGTGTGTGTGTGTTTGAGCTGTGATGTGTGTGCTTGTATGAGCTGTGTTTGTGTGTGTGTGTTTGCGCTGTATGTGTGTGTGTGTCTGAGCAGTGTGTGCATATGTTTCAGCTGTGTGTGTGTGTGTGTGTGTGTGTGTGTGTGTGTGTGTGTGTGTGTGTGTGTGTGTGTGTGTGTGTTGCATGTGTGCATGCATGTGTGTGTGTGTGTGTGTGTGTGAGCTGGTAACATAAATGAACAAAAAACCTATACTGTTACATTTTACATGGGAGACGTGGCTGCAGATGTTGACAGTGCATCTTGTCTCTATTAAGCTCAGGTAGTTTGGGTTGTTTTTGTGTCCTTTTTCATTCTTAATTTTTGATATTTATTTGATCATTATTTTTTTAAATTATAAACAGATATGTATATATCTGAGTGCTGAATAGTTGGTTATTGTTATGACTTGCTGTTGTATTTTGACCAAATCAACAGAGTAAGAATGGAAAAGGTGATGAATCACAAACAAAGCCAGGAAACAAACAAAAGCAAGAAAATACATAACGACAAGGAAACAAACAAGAAGATAAATAACAAAGAAGCAAACTACTGGCACTGCATACACACGCATTGTTGATTATCAGTATGATGAAAAGATATACCTCTGGTGGAGTTTATGTGCCTTGTATTTACACGCATGCATGCCGGGTGAGAATTACTGCAGGCGATTCAGGTCTTTGTTGTTGTGCTTGCTTGGCGTATTTTGAGCGCTGATTTATTCCCTTGTGTGTGTTGATTCTTACCAGTATGATGGTTTAGCGGACTGTACACACGCCATCACCCCACTCATTAGACACATACATTGCTTGGATTTTTGTTTGTTTCTGTTTCCTATTGTTGTTGTTTCTGAACAGCTCAGTTGGAGTGAACAAGACCAAACACTGGGAGCAAGTCATTTTGAAATCATGTCTATCATACATAGGTGCATTTGTGTGAGCTGGTCTCTTTTCTCAGTCTTACGTGCTAAGTGGCTGCATTGCTGGGATCATTTACGCATCCAGCCATGGAAAATCACAGTTGTTTTAAACATGTTGAAGTTCAGTAGCTCACTTTGTTCAGCTGTTTCTCAGTCATTGTCAGCAGAAATGTGTTCTGATGGTTGATGAAAAGCTTATCCACACAAAAGCCCTTTTGTAAAAAAATAATAATATATATATGTCATGTTTCATGTGTTTGCTATTATTGCATAATCAGTTTTTGATAACCCCATTTTTTAGTACTAGTGTGTTTCTTCCAAATGTTTTGCCTTATTATGTTTAATACATTTTGTTTTTTAATAGGAGAGAGGAATTAGCATCAGCATTAGCATCAGATGGACTGCCTTAAGTTTGGGCCAGAAAAGAAGCTACTGTGTTGACCTGGTGATAAGGGAAATGGCATAATATTTTTAAAGATTCCCCCCCCCCCCCCAAAAAAATAAAATACATGAGTATGTTGCTCTTCAGAAGACATTTTTGTTGGACCTGGAGGTGCGTGCATTTTATAACACTGAGAAAGCATGTCTTGGGAATTCAAAAGCAGTCTACTTTTTTAAATAAAAATGTGCACACACACACACACACTAAAACCAAAACATTGAGTTTGCCTTGAATAAACACACATACACACACTTGTACACGTGTGTGTATTATCAAGGATAGTAACTCGTAGGTACCAAATGGGAAAGGGGGCATTTGGAATTTAGCATTTGTCAATATACTGTAGACAAGTATCACTACAGTGATATTTTGCGTGAAGCATACCAGCAAAATGTCTACGCCACAGTTTGCTTATGATTTGTTGAAAGTTTTTGTGCATGTAATTTCTATTTTTATATACTTTACACCATATTTATACAGTGGTGCATGTGCAAGAGGTGTTATATTGTTTTTTGCCTTTGTTGTTGACACATTGTGTTTACTAGGCCAGTTGTAAGTCAAATAGTGTTATAAGAATTTCTTGGAATTTCTTGGAATAATACTCTTAAATGTATACCTCTTTATGTCTTTTACATACATGTGCTATGCACAGTGTTTTATACGAGTTATAGCAACACATACACACTTCATGTTTCTAAGTGGCAGGAAGGTGCCTGACTTTGTCCCTAGATAAATTTCCCAGCATTTTTATTTGATCACAAGAGTTGTTGAACTTCGTCCCCAGAACTAGCGTTTTCAAACAAGAGGAGTTGGGAATGTGTTCCTAGAATGCTTAGCCAGCGTTCTTCTTCTCCCATTAGTATCAGACAATAATCTCACCATTACTGTCATTTGGGGGGTCTGCACAGTAAATGATATTTAAAAAAAGGTGGCATTTGACAATACCCTCAAAATGAAGGTCCCAAGGGAGGGAGACTGTACTGCTTCTGTGGGGGTCCCCTACTGTACTTGCACATTCAGTGAAATGTTTTCATACAGCAGGAAATAATGATAATAATAATGTACTCTTTTTCCAAATTGGAGCACGTAGTCCATCACAAAGCGAAGAGAAAAATCAGTCAAAACAAACTTCCATGAGCACACACACACACACACACACACACACACACACACACACACACACACACACACACACACACACACAGAGTGACACACATATGGTTTGGGGTGGTGGTGGTGGTGGTCTTTCAGCATATAAGTAATGCAGACTGGGTGTCTTGTTTTGTAATCTTACTGAGTGAAACCGACAGCACAATGCTGTTATTTTCAAGCAACCGGAGTTGAGTTTATCACTAGAATGGTAACCCACTATTTTCAGGCTCCAGGGGTTAAAGTCTATTTCCCGGAATGGTTTTCAGGCTACCGTAGTTTGAGTTTATCCCCAGAACAGTTGCTAAATGGTTTTTAGAGTGATGGGATCGAGGCATTGGAGTTTATTCCCAGAGCAGTTGTACTGTGGACTTTTTGAGTAGTGACATCACAGTTGTTTTAATAGATCTGATGTTTGCTTTTTCAAACCTGAGTAATTGGCCGTGTCTGTAATTCAGAACCAGTGAGAAATGTTGCGACCAAACTTTTAAACAGTATTTTATTTTTGGACGTTGCAAACGGGGATGTAATAAGTGCCTTTTTGTATTTTGGGAGTGTCATGGTTTGCTGTCACAAGCCACATAACTGGAAAACTCAGTTGGAAGTCCATTTACACAATACCAATTTCTTTTGTCCAACCACAGAAGTACATTTTTGTCACTTAAGAAGAATCTCTTTGTAATACTCTTCCATCATTTTGCATTGCTATTGCAATATATATATATATATATATATATATATATATATATATATATATATATATGTATGTATGTGTGTGTGTGTGAACAAAATGTACCAGTCCAAGCAACAGGAGTTGCAACAAACTTGTCATTGCTATTGCAATGCAAGCTGTTTAACTGAGTTTTTGTGTTGCTGGTAATAGGATTTTTACAGGCATTTGTCATGCTGATTGTTGTAATGTGAATGTCAATAATTATTTTTTTTACTGCTAGTTAACATTAATTAATAGTAATTGCATGTGTATGTTTAATTTGTAAACCCTGGAATTTTTTTGGTCCTGTAAATGAAATAAACTTTTTGCATAATCAGAGTTAACATATATTTAGTGTGTGTGTGTATGTGTGTGTGTGTGTGTGTTCAGTTCTTCCTGCCTTTTGGAACCAGCTGAAAACTGTTTTTCTTATGTGTGTGTGAGAGTGATCAAGGTAAAAAAAAATTGTTCATGGTTACAGTGTTGTTTGTGTGTGGACATAATGTGAAAAGGAACATTCATGGTGTGTGTGTGTGTGTGTGTGTGTGTGTGTGTGTGTGTGTGTGTGTGTGTGTGTGTGTACATAATGTAAAAAGAAACATTCATGGTGTGTGTGTGTGTGTGTGTGTGTGTGTGTGTGTGTGTGTGTGTGTGTGTGCATGAGAGAGAGAGAGCTATTCATTAGCACAGTAATTAGATTTCAACATTTGTATCAGCCAGAGGGTCACTTTAGGACAGGGACAAGAAACAGAGAGGGAGATTTGTTTATATGTGCGTGACTGTGTGATAGAGATTTGTGTGATAGTGTGTGTGATTGCACACGTTTGTGTGTGTGTGTGTGTGTGTGTGTGTGTGTGTGTGTGTGTGTGTGTGTGTATTGTCTCCAAGGTTTACTGTGTCCTGGAGAGTGACCCTTGTTAGATGAAATGAGTGCATCACCTTGGCCAGGCACACATTAATGGTTCTTGCTTTCATTTTTTTCTTCTTCCATGCCATTTAGTAACAGCTCTTTACCATCACCTGAAACAAGGTTCAACACACTGCATTGGCTCACTACCCCCCCCCCCCCCCTTTCTTTTGTATGTATTTGTTTTTTAAATGTTTTTTATTTTTTGAGAGAGAATACAAATAGAAAAAAATAAAAACAAAATTGAAGAGATATATTGCATCAGTGCCATCCTAGTACTTCTCTAATTGGCTAATTTAAATCACCCCAGATAAGCTCAGGTGGAATTTTTCTGACTTCTCCAAAAAAGGTTTTCCCCATAAACATGGACCAGGCAAAACCGCGAACATATTATTTCTGGGCAGCTGCTCATAGCTAAGTGAGATAATGCCAGAAAATGTGACAATACATGAGGTGTTCTTGGTGATGCTGAGGTGACCTGTGGGTCACATCAACATAAACTTTCTTTGGGCTCTGACAGAACTCACCGGTGTTTAACACAAATCCTGCATACACAACCAGAACACAAAAGGGAAACAGAAAAGGAAAAAGCTGAAAAAACACAAAAAACAACAACACATGAGTATGTTGCTCTTCAGAGGACATTTTTGTTGGACCTGGAAGTGTGTGCATTTTCTAACACCGAGAAAGCATGTCTTGGTGGGAATTCAAAAGCAGTCTACTTTTTTTTATATATAAAAATTTGCAAACACACATACACACTAAAACCAAACATTGAGTTTGACTTGAATAAACACACATACACATGTGTGTATTATCAAGATGGTGCATGCAGCGATCTGGGGTGAAACGGAAGTCAACTGGCGCCACCAAGAGGCTGCGTTGTACAGAATGGCATCGTGTTCGACGTGGTGGCACTGCTGTGCTGTGCTGTCCTTGAGTTGGGCACCTGGAGGCTTGTCAGCTGCAGTCTTTGGTCTTGGAGTTGTTTGTCAATGTCCATTCCACATTGAAAGAGAATTCGAGCCTCTTCTCTGCTCCATCAGCAAAGTGCAATAAAAAATAAAATAAAAATGCTCAAACTCACTGCTCAAACTTTCTTCATACTCAGATCTAGATTACTAAGTATGGTCAGATGTTTTGCACACTACTAAGTTTCAGCAGTCAAAACCTCACAGCTGTGTGTAATTTTGTTTTGTTAACAATCTGGCATTTGAGGGTAAGCGCGAGTCTGATGTTTGACAACATGAATAATGTAGCATTGGTGCATGTGGAGGGCATGAATCCACGTTTGTGGAAAAATTATCACGTTCAAACTGCAAAATGAGGAGGATAAAAACTTTGTGCATGAAAGTCAGTAATACGACATCACTTCTTGACTGTCTTAAAAATCTTGGAAAAATCTTCAGGACCAAGTTCAGCACTTCACATGCAGCCCCTCCCCCTCTTGTGACTTTGTCCATCACTTCCTACTGAAACATTAAAATGGCTCTCATCGCTGCCCACCTTAATGCGGAAGCCATTCTGATGGTGACAGTGTAGCGACAGGTATATAATCTCCCTCTTCCCCCACCTCCATACCCCTTTCCCCCCCTCCCTAATAAGCTGTACGGTTTCTGGGGACGTTAAGCACCATGTTTACTTATATATATAATACATGGAGGATATTGTTCCAAATGCTGATTGAACATGGTTTTGTTTGGAAAATTGTGTACATCCATTTATCCACTGAGCTCAGTGGCTGATTCCTAGTTATTACAGAGGTTAACTTCCCCAAACTTCAGAATTTTTCTTGTTATTATTTAAAAATAATAATGACCAAACAATTAGAAGCAGAATCTATGAAAGGTGTCATGTAATGTGTATACTCTTTCTCTTACAGCTTAAGTGAGGGTTCTCATTTGACTGTACTTTTTTTTTACCTGTTCTCAAGTGACTAGTCCTTTTTTTGTAGTTGTACTTTTTTTTTACATCTCTAATGACTAGTCCTTTTTTCTTTTTCTTTCTTTAAATGTTATTAGCCCGTTCTTTTGTGTACTTTTCAGAAATGTCTTCAATTTTTGAGAGAGAGGCTTTTCAGTTTTATGTGTGGCCCTTTTTCGTTGTTTATAAAGGAGCTAGCTGGTGGCAACTGGTCTGTGTTATTATGTGTAACTTGGTGTTGGAAAAACCTGACGGAATGGTTGATCATGCCAGCATCTCCTAGCTTTATGTGTTATTGTGCGCAAGGGCAACATCAAAGGGACTATCGGTTTGGAATGTATGTGTAATATACAGGTGCTACTTGCGTGCTTATACTGAGTTTGTAAGTCTGACAGTCTCACTTTATTATTAATATCGCTAGTAAATCTCAGACTCTTAATTGCAAATCTTTGTGTCAGATCAGATTTACTAGCAATATTAATAATAAAGTGAGACTGTTTTTTTACACCATAGATGCACAGTTTTTTTTAAAAAAATCAAACACACACACACACACTCACATAAAACCACACAAAAAACAACTACTAAATAAAACTTTACTAAATAAAACACACACATGCTGTGTTCAATAAAACAATCATTTGTCATCATTTTAATAACTTGTACCTTGAAATCATTAAATGTGTAACAGTGATGAGGAAATACAAAATGGAAGCTGCAGATAAAGAACCAAAGCCTACTGGATTTTAACTACACAAAATGTTAGAAACCTGCAAAAACCAGTAAAGGAACAGCGGGAAACGTTTTGTACTTGGAATCATATTCAAGTTTAAAACGACAACCACACACACAAACTGTGACATAAGACTGATGTACACATGAACTGTTTATAAAGGATGAGCAAAATTAAAACTGACCACATTTAATTTTTGCCATAAGAACTCATTGCAAAATGTATATATATATACCTGCATAAATGCATAAGTTGTGACAATCTTTAATTGTAAACCTAAGATACGTCCATAAAATAACAACAACAATAATAATAATTCATGCAGACTGTGGTCTAAAACTGAATTTCATTTATAAAGAACAAAAGCATATGCACAGTTAATTTATTGTCATGTAAAATATTAATTGAGGTCACTGAACTGCTATGAATGGCAGTGTTCACTTGATGTACAAGCCATGAACTGTCATAATCTGTAAGGGGCAAGCTGTATCTACTTGATATAAGTCTGGAAATGTCCTAATCTGAAACAGCTTTCTACTTGATATAAAGTCAAGAATTGTCCTAATCTGTAGGAGCTGGGTCTACTTGGTGCAAGTCAGGAACTGCCCTAATCTGTAAGAGCTGTGTCTACTTGATATAAGTCAAGAATTGTCCCGATCTGTAAGATCTCATGTGTCTTCTTGATATATGTCAGGAACTGTCCTAATCTGTTAGAGCTGTGTTTACTTGATGTAAGTTAGGAACTGTCCTAATCTGTAAGAGCTCTCTACTTGATGTAAGTCAGGAACTGTCCTAATCTGTAAGAGCAGTGTAAGAGCTCATGTGTTATCTTGATATATGTCAGGAACTGTCCTAATCTGTTAGAGCTGTGTCTACAAGATGTAAGTCAGGAACTGCCCTAATCAGTAAGAGCTGAATCTACTTGATATAGGTGAGGAACCATCCTAATCTGTTGGAGCTGTGTCTACTTGATATAAGTCAGGAACTGTCCTGATCAGTAAGAGCTGTCTCTACTTGATATAAGCAAGGAACTGTCCTAATCTGTTAGAGCTGTGTCTACTTGATATAAGTCAGGAATTGTCCTAATCAGTAAGGGCTGTCTCTATTTGATATATGCGAGGAACTGTCATAATCTGTTAGAGCTGTGTCTACTTGATATAAGTCAGGAACTGTCCTAATCAGTAAGAGCTGTATCTATTTGATATAAGCAAGGACCTGTCCTAATCTGTTGGAGCTGTGTCTCTGTGTCTACTTGATATAAGTCAGGAACTGTCCTGATCAGTAAGAGCTGTCTCAACTTGATATAAGTGAGGAACTGTCATAATCTGTAAGAGCTGTGTCTGCTTTATGTAAACCAGGAACTGCCTTTATCTTCAAGAGCTGTACACTTCACACAGGTCAGTAACTGTCCCATTTGGAGATGGCTGTGCACATCATATAAACCAGAATCCATTCCAGGTGATGAATCCAAATTGCCCAGCATAATTCCTAAAATGTCCTGGTCAGTGAGGGCAGTCTATGTGACGAAGGTCGGGAGCCATCCAAGCGTGAAAGCAGTTTACTTGATGTAAGTCAGAAACTGTCCCAGTCTATGACAGCAGTCCACCGCAGGCTCGATGATGAGCTGCTCATCGCTGGCACCCAGGACATCTGTGAAACACACCATGAAGTCATCATCACAATTTGTCCGCTCAACTGTTACAAACTCGCGGTTTTACTAAAACTTATAAAAGCCAAGATCTATGTAATTATATAAACCACAGTGCTTGGTTTTCTGCTCACAGTCCAACATCCAGGTCAGTGCCACACATTCGGGACAGAGACTGAAGATATTATATTACTCACTGACCTAGCCCCTGTCTGACATGTAGAGAACATCAATTTGGACTGAGTACATTGTATTATTGACATCCCTTTGGACTGAGACTGAGTACTTTGTATCAGAGACATCCCTTTGGACTGAGACTGAGTACATTGTATTAGAGACATCCCTTTGGACTGAGACCAAGTACGTTATATCACTGACCGCTCTTTGGATCAACACTGAGTACACCGTTTTACTGACCTCCCTCTGGACTGAGACTGAGTACACTACATCACTGACCTCCCTCTGGACTGAGACTGAGTACACTACATCACTGACCTCCCTCTGGACAGAGGCTGAGTACACTGTATCACTGACCTCCCTCTGGACTGAGTACACTACATCACTGACCTCCCTCTGGACTGAGACTGAGTACACTACATCACTGACCTCCCTCTGGACGAGCTGAGTACACTATCACTGACCTCCCTCTGGACTGAGTACACTACATCACTGACCTCCCTCTGGATGAGACTGAGTACACTACATCACTGACCTCCCTCTGGACTGAGACTGAGTACACTATCATTGACCTCCCTCTGGACTGAGTACACTACATCACTGACCTCCCTCTGGACTGAGACTGAGTACACTACATCACTGACCTCCCTCTGGACTGAGTACACTACATCACTGACATCCCTCTGGACTGAGTACACTACATCACTGACCTCCCTCTGGACTGAGACTGAGTACACTACATCACTGACCTCCCTCTGGACTGAGATTGAGTACACTGTATCATTGACCTCCCTCTGGACTGAGACTGAGTACACTACATCACTGACCTCCCTCTGGACTGAGTACACTCATCACTGACCTCCCTCTGACTGAGACTGAGTACACTACATCACTGACCTCCCTCTGGACTGAGATGAGTACACTACATCACTGACCTCCCTCTGGACTGAGACTGAGTACACTACATCACTGCTCCCTCTGGACTGAGTACTACATCACTGTTCTGGACTGAGTACACTACATCACTGACCTCCCTCTGGACTGAGTACACTACATCACTGACCTCCCTCTGGACTGAGACTGAGTACACTACATCACTGACCTCCCTCTGGACTGAGACTGATACACTACATCACTGACCTCCCTCTGGACTGAGACTGAGTACACTACATCACTGACCTCCCTCTGGACTGAGACTGAGTACACTACATCATTGACCTCCCTCTGGACTGAGACTGAAGTACACTACATCACTGACCTCCCTCTGGACTGAGACTGAATACACTGTATCATCGACCTCCCTCTGGACTGAGTACATTGTATTACTAACCTCCCTCTGGACTGAGACTGAGTACACTACATCACTGACCTCCCTCTGGACTGAGACTGAGTCCATTGTATTACTGACCTCCCTCTGGACTGAGACTGAGTACACTACATCACTGACATCCCTCTGGACTGAGACTGAGTACACTGTATCATTGACCTCCCTCTGGACTGAGACTGAGTACACCACATCACTGACCTCCCTCTGGACTGAGTACACTACATCACTGACCTCCCTCTGGACTGAGACTGAGTACACTACATCACTGACCTCCCTCTGGACTGAGACTGAGTACATACATCACTGACATCCCTCTGGATTGAGTACACTACATCACTGACCTCCCTCTGGACTGAGACTGAGTACACTACATCACTGACCTCCCTCTGGACTGAGACTGAGTACACTGTATCATTGACCTCCCTCTGGACTGAGTACGTTGTATTACTAACCTCCCTCTGGACTGAGACTGAGTACATTGTATTACTGACCTCCCTCTGGACTGGGATGGAGGACACTACATCACTGACCTCCCTCTGGACTGAGACTGAGTACACTGTATTACTGACCTCCCTCTGGACTGGGATGGAGTACACTACATCACAGACTAAGCTCCCTCTGGAGTGTGACAGAGTACATTGCATCACTGACCTAGACCCTGGGTGATGTGCACAGATGATTGTGGGGAGAAGAGCGATGCCTTGGCCGCTGCCTTCATCACCATCAGCCTCACACAGCCCAGCTGCTCCAAAATCTGAAACATCATGTGTACTCATATATATATTTATATCTAAATAGTCATAATCTGTCATAGCCTCTTTTTTTTTTTAAGAGGGTGGTGTGGGGGTGGGGCATGTGTGGCTACAAAAGTCCATACTTGTGCAACTACCCTCAAAACCACCAGACAGGTTAGTGATACTTTTTTGTTTTTGTTTTAACTTGTTGCTCTGTTTTTTGTCCCCAGTCAAATGATATGCCCCCCCCCCCCCCAATAAAAAAGAGAGAAAAAGATACCATGAATTACAAGACATAAAACATTGTATCTTCATCTCCCTCCCACTTATACAACTGCCCAAAAGAAAAAAATCATCTATGAATCACTTAAATTATAACTGTACTGTTTATTTACTTGACTGTGGCCTTTTTGTATCCAGATCAGCAGTTCTGGTACATACACTGTGTAAAAAACACACCTGCATGTCGACCACGCCGAGTATATCAAGGGGACACTACCTAGTGTGGAAAACAGTTGCCCACGCCATTAGGAAACTTTGTGCTCTCTTGCACTGAAGAGTTCCACTGGGGCCCTATTTGGCAACAAGGACAGTCACTGCTGCAAGCACAACTGTGAGACAAGAGAGAAACAGTGTAACACCACCCACCTCCAGCAGGTCTCTCAAGTCGACAGGTGTGAAGAGACTTCTGTAGTGATGGGTGAGTGCCCTCAGAGAAACGCCCGGGTGACGCATCAGGTGGAACTGGATGGAGTTCAGGTATCCGCTGAGAACTTTGGCATTCAGTCCTCCTTCTGGTCTTCGCCACATTCGACTGCGAAGGCGAATCTTTTCATATGTGCTGTAGAGAGTTGAAACGAACAGTGACTATGCATTTGACATATTTATCTATTTTTCTGTCTTTTAATACATCTTTTTTACTGTCTTTGGTCAAAGTCATAATTATGATCAGATAGAATGAAGTTCACACAGTATCAGAGACAAAAACTAGTTTTACACAACTGCAGGTAAAGGGACTGAGTAATTAAGACGAATTAGTAATTAATATAATCATAGCACACTGTTTTGTTTTGTCACCTGAAAAGGGTGTTTTCTGCTACCTTTCACCTGTTTTAGGCTTTTTTTGTTTTTAACATTGGCAGTCAACTTTGCTTCTCTCTCTCTGTCTCTCTCCAAAAATAAAATGTGTTGGGCTGTTAAAGCACAATATCAATGGCATCAGGCTGATGGCATGAAACTGAGAGGACCAAGGAAACAGTGAAATACAATGAGTGTCTGTACTTGAACTGCAGGTTGTGGGCATTTCAGGGTAACGGGCGTACAACTGAGATCACTGGAACAGCAGTGATGGTCTTTGTTTTGTACAGGGAACATCATACAAAACAGTATAAAGCTGGAAAGTGCACGTTAACTGCAGATTGTAGAGACTACGGGGTATTTACAGGGCACATCACTGAGATATTTAGTCCCTAATAAGTAATATGTCAGCTCGACATAGTTCAGGAGCTGTGTGAGAGTCGAGGTGGCCGTCCTGGACTGTCCGTCCTAACGAGCCTTCTGGTTTCCGTGGACATAAAGAATTATTGCACCGTGCTTTGGCATTGGTCACAACTTGTCCCTAATATGTCAACTGACATCTGAGGACATTAAGCATCACTTCATCATATGTTAGCTCGACATCTGAGGACATAAGTTCAGCCCCACATCATCATCATCATATCGCCTGCACAACAAAGTGACAATCTGTTAATTAGGGAGCTCTGGAAAGCAAACCACAAAACGATTTGCCCAAACCCACAAGATTGTCGAACACTCAGGAACACAAACCTGTTGGCCTGCACTTCAACCTGGTCAAAGTCTCCAGCTGTGTTCCACTTTTTGGCCGCAACTCTGCGAGATCGCTTGGGCCGTGCGGGCGAGTTGCTGCGCCGACTCAGGTCCTGTGTGTCGGCATCTGCATCCGGTCCTGGCTGACTTGACTGGGATGATGCCCCGGCCTCGCCTTCAGCGCCCCCAGGAGGAGCAGCGCCGCCTGGTGGTGAACTGCTGCTGCCCAGCAGAGCACCGGAAGGTGCGCTGGAATCTTCATGACCGGCTCGTCTTTGTGGTGAACTACTGCTGCTGCCCAATGCGGCATCCGAAGGCGTGCCAGTGCTTGTTGAAGGGGGGCCGGAATCTTCGTGACCAGCTTGTCTTTGGGTCACTCCATCTTTTCCACCGTGCTGTCTCTGGGTTGCGCCTGCAGGCTTAGCGGTCTCGTCGCTTGGAAACACGCCCTCGTCGTTTCCTTGCCCTGTTGCGATACCCGTAGTACTACTGCTAGCAACTGCATCTTCACTGCAAGGGAGAACACTGGAGGGGTCACCGGGCTGGATTGCCCGGCTGTTCTCATTATCTCCCTTCTCTCGCTCAGAAGTGCTGGCCGCTGGGCGATGCGTGACATTCAACGGTGCCAATATTTGTACCGCTGCGGTGCCGCTGTCGGACTGGGCGCCGCCGTTTGTTTCTGGACGACTGCTCGGGTCGGGCGTGTCGCTGACCTCCGGCTGGCCTGTCAAGGTCACGACGTCCTCCTGGAACGACACGATGAGCCGGAAAGATTGTGTGTTTGTCACAGTACAAAATCACGTCCCCTCCGGAACAGACAGCGCTAGCGAAACAAAACGAGGACGCATTCCTATTACAGAAAAACAAAGGGGCCTATCACATCATGAACCAGTTTTGAAATGTAAGCTCTGCAAGCAGGCTTATGTAGCCAACCCCCGCCCCCCAAAAAAACAACAACCAAAACCCAACAACATGACGAACAACAAAAAACGATATCGAACCCCCCCCCCCCCCCCCCCAATACACACAAAAACCAAAACAACAACAGCAAAACAAACAAACAGCACCCCCCAAAACAACAACAAAAACAAACTCCCCCCCTTCCCCACTATCCAAACCAAACAAGAACAATAAGAAACAACAATAACCAAAAACACACACAAACAAACCAAAAAACAGCACAAAAAAACCCAAACAGCCCAAGCAAACAACTCCTTCCCCCATCCCATCCACACACACACACACACACACGCAACAAAACCTGGGGGGGAAATGGTCGGTGAATGTAGCGTTGGAACGGGACGGGAAAGGGGTGGGGCCGGGTGTTATGGAAGGTGTTTTAGGGAGGAAGAGGGTGAGCGCCACTCACCTGCCCCCAGTCGGAGCGCCAGCCGCGGCCCCGGTTGTTCTTGAGGGTGTGGATGAGCCAGAGGCGTGCGTTGCACAGACTGACGTAGCGGTACACCGTCACACCCACCCGCACCACCTGAAACACACACACACAAAGCACCACGCTCAAACACACAAAACTGGCCTCACAGTATTGAAACACACACACACACGCACCCCGCCACCACCACCACCACCAGCTCAAACACACAAAGCTGGCCTCACAGTATTGAAACACACACACAAACCACCACGCTCAAACACACATAGCTGGCCTAACAGTATTGAAGCACACACACAAAACACCACGCTCAAACACACATAGCTGGCCTAACAGTATTGAAACACACACACAAAGCACCATGCTGAAACACACACACACACACAAACCACCACGCTCAAACACACAAAGGCGGCCTCACAGTATTGAAACACACACACAAAGCACCATGCTGAAACACACTCACACAAGCCACCACACACTCAAACACAGAAAGACGGCCTCACAGTATTGAAACACACACACACACAAAGCACCATGCTGAAACACACAAAGCTGGCATCGCTGAATTGTTACACACACACAAACCACCATGCTGAAACACACACACACACCGAAGCAAAACAAACAACACCCCACCCCCTCCCCAACCTTGCCAACGTCCCAGTGCGCCTGTGATAGGCAAAGGAAACCCCCTAACGACCGGAGGGCGTGTGTATGTGTGTGTGTGTGGGTGGGTGGTGCGGGGAGGGGAGGAGGGGGGCTTGCACACAGCAGACTGGTCAGCGCTGCACGCACGTGGACCCAACAGACAGCAGGCAACCACACACCAAAGTGGCCCTCCTGGCTCTAAACACCAGGCCACCTACCGAAAGCGTGACGCTCGCGCACGAATACTCACACTACCACCACCACCACCAAGCAAAATCCTGGGTGGAATCCCATGAGCAGGAAGTACCCTCCTCCACCCCTCCCCCACCTCCCAACCTGCCCCTCTCCATCAATACCGCCCCCCCCTCCCCCCCCCCTACCCTCCCTGCCCCGCCCCACCCATCCCGACAACTCCTCCCGCTTCTTGAACGCCCATCAGTTCCACAGTTGACGCCCACCGTAAGCTCCCTTCGAACGAGCCCCCTGCGAATTTCCACCGCCCCGGCCATCAGCGCGACGTCCCCCTCAACGGCCATCAGATTCACCAGCGGCAGGACCGTCAGCTTTTAAACGAGGCCTCCGTGTGTTTGGCCGGCTGCGTCATCAACAGTGCCCCGCGGCCCCCAAGCGCCCATCGGTTTCACAGCGTCCACACCGCCGTAAGCTTTCCCAACGAGACCCCGGTGGTGGGGGTTTTCGGTGCGGCGCGCGTGCGTGGTGCGCCGAAGCGGCGGCGGCAGAGGCAGCGGCAACGGAAGCGGCAGGCAGCCTCTTGACGGCTTCCTCGGCGTGTTCTGCAGCCACCCTGATCTTCTTCTGTCATGGTGCTTTACGTCCGCGGAAACCATCAGGTTGACCACAGAAACCATCAGGTAAATCATCAGGTTTACCATAGAAACCATCAGGTAAATCATCAGGTTTACCACAGAAACCATCAGGTAAATCATCAGGTTTATCACAGAAACCATCAGGTAAATCATCAGGTTTACCACGGAAACCATCAGGTTTACCACAGAAACCACCAGGTTTACCACAGAAACCATCAGGTAAACCACTGGGTTTACCACAGAAACCATCAGGTTTACCACAGAAACCACCAGGTTTACCACAGAAACCATCAGGTAAATCATCAGGTTTATCACAGAAACCACCAGGTTTACCACAGAAACCATCAGGTAAATCATCAGGTTTACCACAGAAACCACCAGGTTTACCACAGAAACCATCAGGTAAATCATCAGGTTTACCACAGAAACCATCAGGTTTACCACAGAAACCACCAGGTTTACCACAGAAACCATCAGGTGAACCACTGGGTTTACCACAGAAACCATCAGGGTTATTAGGGACGTGGAGCCCAGAACGGCCACCAGGACTTTCACACAGCTCCTGCGCTGTGCCACACTGATCTAGTAAGTAAGTAAACATGTTGCTTAACGTCCACAGAAGCGAGGAGGCTTATTAGCGACGGGGAAAGGGAGGGAGGGCGGGGGAGGGGGGGGGTAGGTCGTCCGCCTCCAGAACAACTATGTTAAAGGTGATGGGGACCTCGCCAGTGCGACTTCGTTGTTCTTCACTTGTGTACTTCGCTAACTGCTGTTTCAACAGCTGTGCGGAGCAGAGCCGCAATGTCCGTAGAGCAATTGTCGAGGAAGAACTGAAGCAAAGGGTTGTCCAACCTTCTGAACCCAGCTTTTTTTTCTTTCTTGGTGCTTTACGTCCACGGAGGAGAGATGGCCTATTAGGGACGGGTGAACCCAGCTCCACCTCCCTGCTTTTGATCTCTTCCGGGCTCTCTTGAGGGTCCAGTTCCACCTCCCTGCTCTTGATCTCTCCTGGGCTCTCTTGAGGGTCCATCTCTCTCTCTTACAGCGATCCTTCTTCACACACGTCCCCCCCCCCCTGAGGTCCTCTCACCCACGTCCCCCTCCCTAGAGGGATCCTTCTTCACACCCACGCCCCCTCTCTTACACGGATCCTTCTTCACACCCACGCCCCCCTCTCTTACACGTCCTTCTTCCCCCCCCCGTACACCGATCCTTCTTCACACCCACGCCCCCTCTCGTACACCGATCCTTCTTTACACCCACGCCCCCTCTCGTACACCGATCCTTCTTCACACCCACGCCCCCCTCTCTTACAACGATCCTTCTTCACACCCACGCCCCCTCTCGTACACCGATCCTTCTTCACACCCACGCCCCCTCTCTTACAGCGATCCTTCTGCACACCCACGCCCCCTCTCGTACACCGATCCTTCTTCACACCCACGCCCCCCTCTCTTACAGCGATCCTTCCTCACACCCAAGCCCCCTCTCGTACACCGATCCTTCTTCACACCCACGCCCCTCTCTCTTACAGCGATCCTTCTTCACACCCAAGCCCCCTCTCTCTTACAGCGATCCTTCCTCACACCCAAGCCCCCTCTCTCTTACAGCGATCCTTCTTCACACCCACGCCCCCTCTCTCTTACAGCGATCCTTCTTCACACCCACGCCCCCTCTCTCTTACAGCGATCCTTCTTCACACCCACGCCCCCTCTCTCTCACAGCGATCCTTCCTCACACCCACGCCCCCTCTCTCTTACAGCGATCCTTCCTCACACCCACGCCCCCTCTCTCTTACAGCGATCCTTCCTCACACCCAAGCCCCCTCTCTCTTACAGCGATCCTTCTTCACACCCACGCCCCCCTCTCTTACAGCGATCCTTCTTCACACCCACGCCCCCTCTCTCTCACAGCGATCCTTCCTTTACACCCACGCCCCCTCTCTCTTACAGCGATCCTTCTTCACACCCACGCCCCCTCTCTCTTACAGCGATCCTTCCTGACACCCACGCCCCCTCTCTCTCACAGCGATCCTTCTTCACACCCACGCCCTCTCTCTCTCACAGCGATCCTTCCTGACACCCAAGCCCCCTTTCTCTCTCTTACAGCAATCCCCTGAGGGGCAACTCGACTTCCACGAAACGGAGTAAAACGGTTTGATCGACTGGCCTAATCAGTTTAAAAACCACATGAAAACAAACAAACAAACCAACAACCCAGTTTAGGTACCCCGTGGCAACAGTCCCGCCGAGCCCCCCCCCCCCCTCCCCACCCACCCCCCGCAACCCCTCGGTGTCGTCGCCCTCATCACCTTTCCGACGGCAAGTGCCGGTGAAGAGCGGCCCCGGACCGCACGTGCAATTGCTGACAGCCTGCCCCCGCCGGTCCCTGTCGCCGCTAACGCGATAAGGACGCCCGAGGCGTTGGGCGCGCCGAGACTCCCGTCACTCGCAGCATGATTGCTCGGGGCGCCCACGCCGCTCCCTTTACAACCCTTTGCGGGACCAAGTGACCACCGACACTGACCAAAGGTGACCACCTACAGGACGATTAGCAACACGGTCACACGTCCTCATTAAAAAAAAAAATAGGAAAAAAAAAAAGAAAGAAAAAAGGGAAGGAAGAGAGAAAAATGGGTCAGTGGTTGGTCGAGTCGGTGAGGTGGGGTGGAGCGTGTGTGGGGGGGGGGGGGGGGGCGGAAGGAGAAAAGAGAGAGAGAGAGAGAGAGAGAGAGAGAGAGAGAGAGAGAAGAAAAAAAGAAAGGGAGAAAAAGGCTGACAAGATACAGACAACTCTCTCGCCTTTTTTGAGAGCTGGACACGAAATGGTGACGTCTGAACACCGAAAGGCAAACGAATACAGTCTCTATCCAAGCTTCAGTGTCTACTCCCAACGGTGGGTTGTCAATCTTCACACTGACCTGGAGTGTATTTCCAAAAGCAGGTTGTCAATCTCCACAGTGACCCCGAATGTCTATTTCCAACTGTAGGTTGTCAATGTTCACAATGACCCTGAACGTCTATTTCCAACTGTAGGTTGTCAATGTTTACAATAACCCCAAATGTCTATTTCCAATTGTAGGTTGTCAGTCTAAATGGCTGTAAATATTCACAATGACCTGGGATGTCCAGCTGTAATTTGTCAATCTTCTCAGTGACCTGGAATGTCTATTTCCAACTGTAGGTTGTCTATCTTCACAGTGACCTCGACTGTCTATTTCCAACTGTAGGTTGTCTATCTTCACAGTGACCTCGACTGTCTATTTCCAACTGTAGGTTGTCTATCTTCACAGTGACCTCGACTGTCTATTTCCAGCTGTAGGTTGTCCATCTCCACAGTGACCTGGAATGTCTATTTCCAACTGTAGGTTGTCAATCTTCGCAGTGACCTGGAAAATATATTTCTAACTGGGGGTTGTCACCTTTGGTTGTTAATATTCATAATAACCTGGAATGTCTATTTCCAAATGGGGGTTGTTAATCTTCACACACACACACACACACACACACACACACACACACACACACACACCCAAGAGCGTGTGTGAGTGCTGCCATTTGTTTTCCACATCAGCGACGTTATAAATAAGGCATGCAAGCGTGACAAGAATGTGGACAAACCTGACAGACTTTAAATACTAAAGACATACTTTAATTTGTTCTTTCTCCATATTTATATATAGCTCTGGGTTCTCAGTAGAAAGGGTCTTAATTTCTGCGTCCGCGGTACCCCACTGTGGGAGCCGGAAGGATTAAGGCAGTTCCGTCCGCAGACTGGAGTGTGTGAGCCGGTTTGGCCTAGCGGTAAGGCGTTAGGAAGTAAGCAGAGGGACCTCGGTTTGAATCCATTTTGGTTCTCCGTTCTCTTCAAAAGTTGTGGTCTGTGGACTTTGTCCCTCACACTTAATGATGACATGTTAATACAGGAGTCATTCTGGTGGTGACAACGTAGCGATAGGTGTACAACCTCCCTCTTCCCCCACCCCCATACCCTCTCCCCGTCCCAGATAAGCCTTATGGTTGCTGTGGACGTTAAGCACCACGTTTACTTACTTACTTCGGCTGGAATGATTCCAACAGGTTAGTTCGGCAGCGCTGGCTGCAGAGGAGGACATCACTCAGCCTGTCACTGGCCACATTGCGTAACACACAGCAGTAAAGTAGACAGCCACCCCCCTTCCCTTCTCTCTTCTCCCCCCCCCCTCCCTCCCACACGCCCGCCAGGACTTCCATTATCATCGCACCCGAGAAACCCCGAAAGGAGGAAGCTGGCCTGGTCCGAGTGATTTTTGCCCGTCAGACTTGTCAAACCAATTCATTGTGTACGCTTGGCTGTTTTCTAATTGGTTAAAGATTGCGTGCATCAGCCAAAAACAAAACGAAACAAAAGAAAAAAACACTAAAAAACACACACTAACCAAACAAAAACAAAGCAAATTCGATAAGGGCTCTCTCTCACTCCTCTTCTTCCTCTCTTGTCCCCCCCCCACCCACCCCACCCCCAGTTTCTATCTTTCTTTCTGCAGCAGGAGGAAGATGTATAAGGCGAGCACAGGGGGAGGAGAGGAGGAGGGATGGGGGAGGGTAAGGGGGGGGGGGGGGGGGGGGGGGAAGCGGTGCGATGGTTTCGCGTGGTTTTCTATTGCAGGGTCGCTCTCGCTAACTCCGAGCAAATCGTAGTGGAACGACGAGCGTCCAAACGTGCCCAGCACTGGAAGTGCCGGCTGAGAGTAGTAGAGCGGTCACTGGCAAAGAGATCGCCGGGTCTCTATCGTCAGTGCAACGGCCGTGCTTTCTGGGAGCGAGCGGCGGCGGGTAAGCGGGGCGCACGTGCGCGCCAATTCCCATACACCAACACTAGCCCTTGTCACGGGAACTGCCCAGCCGCCAAGCTCCGTGCGAGCCATCACCTGTCTGTTCAAATATGTGCCGCTTGTTGTTTTCAGACCCGCAGTATTGCGGACACAGTAATTCTCACATAAGGTCCAGTCCGTTGAGAACCCAGCTCACAGCGCTCAGGAGCTGCGTGAAAGTCGAGGTGGCCGTCGGGGCTCCCATGGGCTCCCATCGTGGGCTCCCTTACGGTTTCTGTGGACCTAAAGCACCACGAAAGAAAGAAGTCTTGCGCATCAGAGCTCAGGAGCTGTGTGAAAGTTACGTCCACAAAAACCACAAGGAAGCCTACGACGGAAGCCCACGACGGCCACCTCGACTTTCACACCGTCCACAAAAACCACAAGGAAGCCTACGACGGAAGCCCACGACGGCCACCTCGACTTTCACACCACGAAAGAAAGAAGCCCTGCGCATCAGAGCTCAGGAGCTGTGTGAAAGTGGAGGTGGCCGTCCTGGGCTCCCGTCCCCAGTATAACGCCTTATGGTTTCTGTGGACGTAAAGCACCACGAATGAAGCAAGAAGAACTCAGCGCTCAGAACTCAGGAGCTGCGTGACCAGGGAGGTGGGTCTGGGCCCTTATTCCCTATCCCGCCCTTCCCCTGTCCCCAGTAAACCACACAGTTTCTGTGGACGTAAAGCGGCATGAAAGATACCTCAGGAGCTGTGTGAACAGGGAAGTGGGTCTGGGCTCTCATTCCCTATCCCGTGGAAGGACCATTTTGCTTTACGTCTACAGAAGCGAGGTGGCTTATTAGGGACGGTCCCTATCCCGTCCTTCCCCCGTCCCTGATAAACCACACAGTTTCTGTGGACGTAAAGCGGCATGGAAGAAAGAAGCCCCGCACATCAGATACCTCAGGAGCTGTGTGAACAGGGAGCTGGCCCCGGGCTCTCATTCCCTATCTCACTCTTCCCCCGTCCCTAATAAGCCATACAGTTTCTGTGGACGTAAAGCACCACGACAACAAGAAAGAAAGAACCCAGCGCTAGTAAGTAAACATGGTGCTTAACGTCCACAGAAACCGTACGGCTTATTAGGGACGAGGAGAAGGGGGGGGGGGGGGAGGGGGTATGGAGGTGGGGGAGAGGGAGATTATATACCTATCGCTACACTGTCACCACCAGAATGACTTCTGCATTAAGATGGGCAG
>JABMCL010002216.1:295000-335000 GCA_018857735.1 Alviniconcha marisindica | reverse complement strand
CGTCCTCAATATTGCCTTGTGGTTTTCGGTGGACGTCAAGCACCATGTTTCTTACTTACTTACATACTAGTCTCTTCTACCCCATCGCGTCGCAAACGAGATCAGCCTTGTGTTCGTGGACGGGTTACAGTTTACCATGTTTTATTCTTACTTACATACTAGCTCTTCCCCCTTCTCCCCGTCCCTAATAAGCCTTGTGGTTTCTGTGGACGTTAAGCACCATGTTTACTTCTACTTACATACTAGCTCTTCCCCCCTTCTCCCCGTCCCTAATAAGCCTTGTGGTTTCTGTGGACGTTAAGCACCATGTTTACTTACTTTACATACTAGCTCTTCCCCCTTCTCCCCGTCCCTAATAAGCCTTGTGGTTTCTGTGGACGTTAAGCACCATGTTTACTTACTTACTTACTAGCTCTTCCCCTTCTCCCGTCCCTAATAAGCCTTGTGGTTTCTGTGGACGTTAAGCACCATGTTTACTTACTTACTTACATACTAGCTCTTCCCCCCTTCTCCCGTCCCTAATAAGCCTTGTGGTTTCTGTGGACGTTAAGCACCATGTTTACTTACTTACTTACATACTAGCTCTTCCCCCTTCTCCCCGTCCCTAATAAGCCTTGTGGTTTCTGTGGACGTTAAGCACCATGTTTACTTACTTACTTACTAGCTCTTCCCCCTTCTCCCGTCCCTAATAAGCCTTGTGGTTTCTGTGGACGTTAAGCACCATGTTTACTTACTTACTTACATACTGCTCTCTCCCCCTTCTCCCCGTCCCAATAAGCCTTGTGGTTTCTGTGGACGTTAAGCACCATGTTTACTTACTTACATACTAGCCTTCCCCCCTTCTCCCCGTCCCTAATAAGCCTTGTGGTTTCTGTGGACGTTAAGCACCATGTTTACTTACTTACTAGCTCTTCCCCCTTCTCCCCGTCCCTAATAAGCCTTGTGGTTTCTGTGGACGTTAAGCACCATGTTATTACTTACTTACATACTAGCTCTTCCCCCCTTCTCCCCGTCCCTAATAAGCCTTGTGGTTTCTGTGGACGTTAAGCACCATGTTTACTTACTTACTACTAGCTCTTCCCCCTTCTCCCCGTCCCTAATAAGCCTTGTGGTTTCTGTGGACGTTAAGCACCATGTTTTACTTACTTACATACTAGCTCTTCCCCCTTCTCTCCGTCCCCAATAAGCCTTGTGGTTTCTGTGGACGTTAAGCACCATGTTTACTTACTTACTTACATACTAGCCTTCCCCCTTCTTCCCGTCCCTAATAAGCCTTGTGGTTTCTGTGGACGTTAAGCACCATGTTTACTTACTTACTACGCTCTTCCCCCTTCTCCCCGTCCCAATAAGCCTTGTGGTTTCGTGGACGTTAAGCACCATGTTTACTTACTTATACTAGCTCTTCCCCCCTTCCTCCGTCCCAATAAGCCTTGTGGTTTCTGTGGACGTTAAGCACCATGTTTACTTACTTACTTACATACTAGCTCTTCCCCCTTCTCCCCGTCCCTAATAAGCCTTGTTGTTTCTGTGGACGTTAAGCACCATGTTTACTTACTTACTTACTAGCTCTTCCCCCTTCTCCCCGTCCCTAATAAGCCTTGTGGTTTCTGTGGACGTTAAGCACCATGTTTATTTATTTACTTAGCCTCTTGCGTGTCTGGATCAGCCTGCGGTTCGATTCACGGGCCGGGTACAGCCTTACGGTTTATATGTAACTTCCACAATTAATTAGTCCAACAGCAAAATGGGATGACATAACACTCATGCTTCATGGATGCTGTCGTGACTAGACTTTCACAGGTACTGAAATGGCAGAAAGGGGTGACATCACACTCATGCTTCACGGACGCTGCCGTGACTAGACTTTCACGGTTAGTGAAATGGCAGAACGGGGTGACAGCACACTCATGCTTCATGGATGCTGTCGTGACTAGACTTCCACAGTTAGTGAAATGGCAGAAAGGGGTGACAAATATACATCACACTCGTGCTTCATGGATGCTGTCGTGACTAGACTTTCACAGGTACTGAAATGGCAGAAAGGGGTGACATCACACTCATGCTTCACGGACGCTGCCGTGACTAGACTTTCACGGTTAGTGAAATGGCAGAACGGGGTGACAGCACACTCATGCTTCATAGGTGCTGTCGTGACTAGCCTTTTATCCTGCAGTTAGCGAAACGGCAGAAAGGGACGTCACACTTGTAGTTCTTGGGTACTGCCGTACTATAATGATAAGACTTTCACAATTTGAAACAGTAAAAAAAATTATTAAAAAAAAGCAAAGAAGATGATATGATGTGAGAGTGTCTTTTTGAGAGAGAGAGAAAGAGAGAGGGGGGGGGGGGGGGGGGTGCGCGCGCGCGTGTGGTAAGCTCGCTGCCCAAACCTTCCAAGATCCAAGTCCCAGCCAGTACCTCTTCAGAGGACAACCTAGCGACAACCAGGTCTTATCATTCTGGCTCTTATGACAGAAATTGAATTTCCGCTCGCAGTACGGTCCGGAAACTGGGCTGAAAGGAATAAAGTCCCGCTTGGAAAACAGACAGTGGCCAGGCGCAGCGGATGCGGTAACGACGTTGGCGTCTTACTGGACGTGTAAACTTAATGAGCCAGACGTGCAGACAGACGTGCACGTGAGCTTCGGGGCAAAAAGGAGAGGCAGGTGAAGTGGAAATACCGATCAACGTTTAGTTTTCCCAGTCGACAAACGTTAGAGTTTTCCCAGGCGATACGCAGCCACTGCCAGCAGAATCTTACGGCAGGTTTACATCGTCACTTCCAATTAATAAGCAAAGGCAAAAGAAAAAACGTGCAGGCGCACGTTAGAATTATGCAAAACGAATTGTATATGCCTTGATTATTAATTTTGTGTCGCACCTATTAAGCTAAATTAAAGCAGAGCTCTGGATTCTGAGCATTTGGGAATTTAAGAGAGAATCTTCGGCAGCTCTAGGTTGTGAACAGTCGGGAATTTATTTAAAAAAAAGAGTCTTCGATAGCTCTGGATTCTGAATACTGAGGAATGCGAAAGAGATAAACTTCGATCTCTGGATTCTGAACAGTCGGGAATTTAAAAAAGAGAATCTTCGATAGCTCTTAATTCTGAACAGTGGGGAATTCGAAAGAGAGAATCTTCATAGCTCTGGATTCTGAACAGTGGGGAATGTGAAAGGAAAATCCTCGATAGCTATGGATTCTGAACAGCGTAGAATGTGAAAGGAAAATCCGCGATAGCTCTGGATTCTGAACAGTGTGGAATGTGAAAGGAAAATCTACGATAGTTCTAGATTCTGAACATTGTGGATTGTGAAACGAAAATCTACGATAGCTCTGGATTCTGAACAGTGTGGAATGTGAAAGGAAAATCCTCGATAGCTCTGGATTCTGAACACTGGGGAAAGTGAAAACACTGGGGAAAGTGAAAGAGACAAATCTTCGATCTCTGGATTCTGAACAGTGGGGAATGTGAAAGACAGATCTTCGATAACTCTGGATTCTGAACAGTGCAGAATGTAAAAGAAGCGAGAATCTTCCATAGCTCTGTATCCTGAACAGTGGGGAAATTAATTTTGAGAGCCCGCGGTACCCCGTCACATGGCCCTGAAACAAGATTACCACACAATGCCAGAAAACACCTTGTGAAAACGCGATCTCTCTCTCCCTCCCTCTTCCCCCTTTCTCTTCTCTGCATACGCGAGTATGGGCGCGCGCGTGCGTGAGTGTGTTCGAGTTTGCGTGTGTGTGTGTGTGTGTGTGTGTGTGTGTGTGTGTGTGTGTGTGTGTGTGTGTGTGTGTGTGTATAGGGAGAGAATCTCTGTTGGAATGTTTTGATGTTATGATAGTTTATGCACATAAAATGTCCCCCCCCCCCCCCCCACCTCCCTGTTTGACATGGGCAGACGGCCTAGTTCAATCAATCATTCGTTCGTTCTCTCTCTCTCTCTCTCTCTCTCTCTCTCTCTCTCTCTCTCTCTCTCTCTCGTGTATCGGTGGCACTAGTGGAAAGAGTCATAGCTCTACACTTGACAGCGCCAACTGTCTTGCTAATGGCCGTGACAAGGCGACTGGCGCTCGGGTCGATTCTTGGACAAGCGAGCAGTGGCGGAATTGGGGGTGGGAGAAGTGGGCGTTCACCGAAGACCTGAGGGCTCCATTACCCCCGTCCGTTTTTCAATGCCGCAAGAGATCAGCAGCACAGGAAAACAAGAAGAGCAAAATAATGCTCGATCGATTCGCATTCTGTTATAAAGGGACCACCGTCTCAGTTCTGGCAGAACCGGCTGTACGAAGCTAATGAGGCACGTGAATACAGTCAGGTTACATTCAACGATTCCTTTGTCTGTTCTTTCCCACCGTGACAAGTTGCAGTGTACAAAAACAACTCGTGTCCACGTCGCGGAAACATCTACTAATATCAACAAAGGGAAGTAACAGCTAGCGCTCGACAGTGCTCACACGCACAGCAAGGGGCTTAACAACAGAGACCCGAATCGCCTACGGTAATTACCACCTGGCATACGAGTAAATGCAGCTGGTACATAAGCTCCACCAAAGGTACATCCGGTTTGGCCTTAGCGGTAAGGCTTCAGGCTGGTAAGCGGAAGGACCTCGGTTCGACGGCATACAGTCGCAGAATGTCACACCGCCAAAAGAAAACGCTGTTGAAGTTGTTGAAGTGTTGCTTTACGTCCACAGAAACCGTAGGCTTATTAGGGACGGGGAGCCCAGGACGGCCACCTCGACTTTCACACAGCTCCCGAGCTCTGAAAAAATGCTGATGATGACGCCCACTTTTATAGCGTGTGATTCCATTAACCCGAATGCTCAACGCGAATAAAGTGCAGCCGGTATGCTGTGGCGTCTGTTCAAGAGGAGGGCCTCCCCTTGAAAAAGACGACCAGTGATGTAAAAACAACAACAAACAAAGACACGCACGCACGCACACACGCACACACACAAAATAACGAATAATCGAGACAAAACCTCTGAAGTTTTTATTTTTTTTTTTTATACTGAACACTTGCTGTCCACGGCATGTCAAGGCAAAGCACAAATGAAATCAGATTTACTGTTTTAAACGTTGCGTTATTGGGTAAAAGAGATCCGGTGGATGGGGGGTGGGGAGGTGGGGCGGGGGCTGGGTGGCTGGGCGGGACGGGCACCAATTAGAAAGGCAGAATCCCTGGCAGACTCCAAAAGACGAAGAAGAAGAAAAGAAAAAAGAAAAAAAAGAGACCAGTGACCACGTGTCGAACGGAAGGGCAGACAAAAGAAAAAAGAAAAAAAGGCGACAATTGACGATGCGTCTGTCAAACGGGAGAGGGGGCAGACTTAAAAAACAGAGAAAAAAAGAGCGACCAGTCAAACGGTAGTGAGGGCAGACTGAAACAGGAGCGACCAGTGATGACGTGCCTGTCAAACACAAGAGAAGACAGACTCAAAAGAAGAGCGACCAGTGACAACGTGTCTGTCAAAACACAAGAGAAGACAGACTCAAAAGAAGAGCGACCAGTGACAACGTGTCTGTCAAACACAAGAGAAGACAGACTCAAAAGAAGAGCGACCAGTGACGACGTGCCTGTCAAACACAAGAGAAGACAGACTCAAAAGAAGAGCGACCAGTGACGACGTGTCTGTCAAAACAAAGAGAAGACAGACTCAAAAGAAGAGCGACCAGTGACAACGTGTCTGTCAAACAAAGAGAAGACAGACTCAAAAGAAGAGCGACCAGTGACAACGTGTCTGTCAAAACAGAAGAGAGGACAGACTCAAAAGAAGAGCGACCAGTGACGACGTGCCTGTCAAACACAAGAGAAGACAGACTCAAAAGAAGAGCGACCAGTGACAACGTGTCTGTCAAAACAGAAGAGAGGACAGACTCAAAAGAAGAGCGACCAGTGACGACGTGCCTGTCAAACACAAGAGAAGACAGACTCAAAAGAAGAGTGACCAGTGACAACGTGTCTGTCAAACAGAAGAGAGGACAGACTCAAAAGAAGAGCGACCAGTGACAACGTGTCTGTCAAACAAAGAGAAGACAGACTCAAAAGAAGAGCGACCAGTGACAACGTGTCTGTCAAACAGAAGAGAGGACAGACTCAAAAGAAGAGCGACCAGTGACACGTGCCTGTCAAACACAAGAGAAGACAGACTCAAAAGAAGAGCGACCAGCGACAACGTGTCTGTCAAACACAAGAGAAGACAGACTCAAAAGAAGAGCGACCAGTGACAACGTGTCTGTCAAACAGAAGAGAGGACAGACTCAAAAGAAGAGCGACCAGCTGACGACGTGTCTGTCAAAACAGAAGAGAGGACAGACTCAAAAGAAGAGCGACCAGTGACGACGTGCCTGTCAAACACAAGAGAAGACAGACTCAAAAGAAGAGGACCAGTGACAACGTGTCTGTCAAAACAGAAGAGAGGACAGACTCAAAAGAAGAGCGACCAGTGACACGTGCTGTCAAACACGAAGAGAAGACAGACTCAAAAGAAGAGCGACCAGTGACGACGTGCCTGTCAAACACAAGAGAAGACAGACTCAAAAGAAGAGCGACCAGTGACAACGTGTCTGTCAAAACAGAAGAGAGACAGACTCAAAAGAAGAGCGACCAGTGACACGTGTCTGTCAAAACAGAAGAGAGACAGACTCAAAAGAAGAGCGACCAGTGACGACGTGTCTGTCAAAACAGAAGAGAGGACAGACTCAAAAGAAGAGCGACCAGTGACGACGTGTCTGTCAAAACAGAAGAGAGGACAGACTCAAAAGAAGAGCGACCAGTGACGACGTGTCTGTCAAAACAGAAGAGAGGACAGACTCAAAAGAAGAGCGACCAGTGACAACGTGTCTGTCAAACAGAAGAGAGGACAGACTCAAAAGAAGAGCGACCAGCGACAACGTGTCTGTCAAACAGAAGAGAGGACAGACTCAAAAGAAGAGCGACCAGCGACAACGTGTCTGTCAAAACAGAAGAGAGGACAGACTCAAAAGAAGAGCGACCAGCTGACGACGTGTCTGTCAAAACAGAAGAGAGGACAGACTCAAAAGAAGAACGACCAGCGACGACGTGTCCGTCAAAACAGAAGAGAGGACAGACTCAAAAGAAGAGCGACCATGCAGTGACGACGTGTCCGTCAAAACAGAAGAGAGGACAGACTCAAAAGAAGAGCGACCATGCAGTGACGACGTGTCCGTCAAAACAGAAGAGAGGACAGACTCAAAGGAAGAGCGACCATGCAGTGACGACGGGCCTGTCAAACGGTCCAGAAGGCAGACTCAACAGAAGAGCCACGACGGGCAACACAGCTGAAGATGTCGCGTAAGAACTTGCTCCGGGGGGTGGGGGGGTGGGGGGTGGGTGGGGGGTGGGGGGGGAAGCTGAGAAGGCCCCCGGGAGCGGGTCAAATTAAAGCTGCGGAGAGCGCACAGAGGAACAGCAGTCCCAGCGTAAGAATCCGTAATCATCACTGGAATTAGTTTCGAAAACCGTGTCCTAGAAAGTCAGCAACTGAAGTAAATATATCCTGTATCCTTAAACGCGTCTTCACGCTCCAACTAAAATGCGTCGTTGCGCGCCTCTGGTGTGTGTGTGTGTGTGTGTGTGTGTGGTGTGTGTGTGTGTGGGGTGTGGTGTGTGTGGGGGTGTGTGTGTGTGTGTTGTGTTGTGTGTGTGTGTTTTGTGTGTGTGTGTGTGTGGGGTAAGTGTGTGTGTGTGTGATGTGTTTGTGTGTGTTGGTGTGTGTGTTGCCTGCGCGCGCGAGCTGCGTGTGCGTGCGTGCGTGCGTGCATGCGTGGGTGTGTGTGCGTGTGTGTGGGGTGAGTTTTGTAGTTGGTGTTGTGTGTGGGGGTTGTGTGGTGGTGTGTGTGTGTGTGTGTGTGTGTGTGTGTGTGTGTGTGTGTGTGAGGCTCTTCATCAGCAAAAGCGAACAGAAAACACAGAAGCAAAGCAGTTGGCAAACACGGAATACTGGCGGTTGGCTTCCATACAGCCGTTTCATTATTTACTGCTCGACAGACAATGTGTAAAACACACCGGCTCTGTTCGTGACGTCACAGACGCAGATCGCCCGTCACAAAGCAGACCAACAAATCGATTGAAAAAAAGCTGCTGTAGGTCTCTTTTCGATCCCAGTCCTATCGACAGGGCCCGTGATGTTGCTTCGATTGGGCTCCTATCTTATAAATAAAGAAGAGACACTGTCTGTCTGTCTGACTCAACGCCAGGAATGATTTCGCGCTCGACCCGCTCAACCTGTTGAGCTGAAACTTGGTGTGACGATTCCTTGGGACACCTAGAGGGTCCTGCGCACCTAGAGTGAGTAGGCTATGGGATGACGCCTCTTACGATGAACGTTATTTGATTAAACGCCCCAGAATGGGGGAAACAAACAAACAAACAAACAAACAAAAAACCCCACCTCTTACGCTAATTAGCACAATAACGCTAAAAGGTTACAGAAGCTAACGGGTCGCTGTGTGAAGTAAATGGGAGGGCGATAAAAAAAAACAACTTAGCTACGGCATCGTTTCTCAGGTAGCTAGCTCCGTGGTCTAACGGTTAGCAACCCAGACTCTCACGCCAGCGATCGCGAGTTCAAATCTCAGTGGATCCTAATCCCCCCCCCCCCCCCCCCCCCCCCCCTCCCCAATTTTTAAAATTTATATATATATATATTTTAAATCAGCCTTTGCAACAGCAGCAGCATCGAAAATGTGCAACCTTTTTTGCTTTCTGTGTCAACGTACACACATCATGGAAAATAGCCTCAGTGCTTCCATTTGTGGGGAAGAGCTGAATCAATACACCAGGGGGTTAGTTAGCGCACGAAGTACGTAACACAAGTGCAACAACAAGGACCCGAGTCGCCTACGGTAACTCTCACCTGGCATGCGCACTTGTGTTACGTATTTCGACAGCTAATTAACTCTCTTGTGTGTTGATTCTGCACGAGCGCTCTGGGCCACGTTCTGTTTCAGATTTGTGGAGGAGTCGTCCGAAGCGGGTGTTTTGCCAGTTGAATGGCAAGACGTCAAAGCGATGCGCTAATGTTCACGTCCACGTAAGTAATAAACATCATACAAATTTGAGCTCGGTTGGGTAACTTGCCAAGACACGCATGTAGCTCCCAGTTCCTTGATTCTGACGCCGCTATTGCTTTGAGAACCTCAGCAACCACCATGGTCAGCGCATGTTACATACAAGTGTAAGGCTGTCATCATGCAGTTTGAAAGCTTTCACTTTAACAGGCTTCGAGAAGAAAAGAAAAAAAAGCAACTTCAGATGCTCTGTATTTGCCTAAGTCACACACACACACACACACACACACACACACACAACACACACACACACACACACACACACACGCACGCACGCGCACACACGCACGCACGCACGTGCACGCACACGAAGCGAGCACGCACGCGCACACGAAGCGATTTGCGCGTGATTTTGTTCAAAGTATGTGAAAACCATGCTATGATGAAACCTGATTGCACAACGACTTCCCGAGGAAATAACACAAATTTCAGTTTTCACCTCTCCGACACCTTTGTGTCAAGGTCACAGGAGCTGGCATGAAAGTGAAACACACACACACACACACACAAAAGAAAAGAAAAGAAAAGAAAAAGAAAAAAAGAAAAAGAAAAGAAGAAGAAGAAGAAGAAGAAAACCATCATCTTGCAAAATTTGAAAGCTCAGGCTGAAAACGCCAACGTCACCATTTTTTTCTACGGGCGGCCAGACAGCCCCCCCCCCCCCCCACCCCCCCCCCCGATCACTCCATGATCTACAGACTCGTATGCATTTTCAATTCACGGGCGTCAAAAAAAGGAAAATACGAAACGAAACTACACCAATGCAGAACTGTACAATAAATACGGGTCCCGCGTAAGCACTCCAATTTAAACTGAGGCGCGAAATACGCGCGAAAGCGATACTGCATTAAAAACCAGGAAATTCTCACAACATCAAAACAAAGCAAAACAACAACAACAACAAAAAACACCCACTGATATTATAATTATGTGGTTATACCATAAAATTCGCCCGTTTGACTTGAAAGAATAAAAAAACACAGAATCGGCCCAACATACAAGGACAGTCTTGCGCCTATGTCAGGAACGGTCCGAAAAGCCGATCCCCCAACCCCATCCAGAAAAAAAAAGGAGCGAGAGAGAGAGAGAGAGAGAGAGAGAGAGAGAGAGAGAGAGAGAGAGAGAGAGAGAGAGAGAGAGAGAGAGAGAACGAACGAACGGACGAACGATTTTTTTTTTAATGTAATGGTGTGGAGTGGTAGAAGGACAGGACACAGGCAGCGGAGTCAGTCAAAATGGAGACCACAGCAGGCGGCGACGGCAAACAGGCTTTATTCTACAGCAGCAGACAACTTTCTCAGCACACCCAAAATCCTCACGCGCACGCATAGATAAGAGAACTGCGCGGGCCGCAAGGAACACACGCTATCGTTACAATGAAATCGGCCCTCTGGACCACAAAATGGCTGACTATTGTGTTTCCTTGGCCCGCACAAATACAGTTTCCTCAACAATAACTAAACTAATTAAAACATGAAATACATCAAATAAAAGCTACAGTCACAACCTTTTAAACCGTATAAACAAAAGTACACACATGACTTACTTAATTTACAACAAGAGTGGGAAGCGTGGCTTGCACCTGATCTATAAGCAGATTCGTACAACTAAATCACAACTAACACAATGTACAAAATATAACTGTCAATAAAACTTACATCAGAATAAAGAACACGCTCCCACGGTTAAAATGGTACATAACAATTACAATACAACGCTCTGTAAGAGAAGCAAGACACACTCAAAGACTAGCACTAAAACAATCGGTGCGAACTTTCGCCTGGGGCGCGTTATTTTAGTCGCAGCAGCGCTGATAGTAATACCAAGTAGTCTATGAATACAACTTAGCTTCTACAGTACACAATACTTAATGAGTTAATTTCAACCCAAAATAAACACTAAACATGAAGTCAGCTAAGCAAAATACTATACGACAAAGCATTGATCGACACAGAATTACTTTAATCGAGTCAAAACAACGATTCACTACTATTCACTAGTAGGCCTACTCATAAACAGAGAACGCGCCATGCAGACGACGGCTATAAAAAGAATGGACCCAGAGAGGCATCGGCTACTGATTAAGCTCGATCCTGTGTCTAAATAAGATCTAAATAAACATTCTAAGATGCCAAATTATATTACACATGGCTTAGTGCATAAAAAGGACAAGGTAAACAAAGAGTAGGTAAACAAACAAGCGGTCAAAATATTAAGGGAGTAAACAGATTTGAAAATGGCGCGCACCGGCGGCTATTGCCGGTCGGCTGTGAGAAGGCCATGTGGCGTTACGCAACACGCAGCGCTTTAAAACAAAAGCGTCGTCTGCTCCGGTTCCCGGGTTACTAACAGTACAGTAACGAAATTGCACGAATCTGATAACTGGGGCGGGATTGCCGTTAAAACGTACACAAAGAGCACTTGCTCACATTTATTATGTCTCTCCCAGAGAGAGAGAGAGAGAGAGAGAGAGAGAGAGAACGAACGGACGAACACATTTTTTATTATTATGTGTCTCCGAGAGAGAGAGAGAGAGAGAGAGAGAGAGAGAGAGAGAGAGAGAGAGAGAGAGAGAGAGAGAGAGAGAGAGAGAGAGAGAGAGAGAGAGAGAGAGAGAGCGGCGCTGGTGGGGGTGGGGGTGGGGTTGGGGTGGTGGCTCCTGAGCTGGAGAAACAAAAATTACGAGGTGAGACAAATGCGAAAAGGGCAAGAAAGGGAAGAGATTAAGCCGAGCAAGCTGCAGAGACAATTTGTCTGCAAGACCTCACATTGCCTGCCTCGTTCAGGGCAGCGGAGTCATTACACTTGTTGCAGCATCTCTGAGGGGAGGGTGAGGCAAAACGTGAGGGGGGGGGGTAGTGGACAAAACAACGGTTATGGAGGGGAGGTGAGGACAACGGTGGGGTTGGGAGGGGGGGGGGGTAGGACAAAACAGCGGGTTATGGAGGGGAGGGTGAGGGACAACGGTGGGGGGAGGGGGGGGGGTAGTGGACAAAACATGATTATGGAGGGGAGGGTGAGGACAACGGTGGGGTTGGGGGGGGGGGGTAGTGGACAAAACAATGATTATGGAGGGGAGGGTGAGGGACAACGGTGGGGGTTGGGGAGGGTGGGGTAGTGGACAAAACAATGATTATGGAGGGGAGGGTGAGGGACAACGGTGGGGGTTGGGGAGGGTGGGGTAGTGGACAAAATAACGGGATATGGAGGGGAGGGTGAGGCACAACGGTGGGGGTGGGGGTGGGGGGGGTAGTGGACAAAACAATGGATTATGGAGGGAGGGGAGGCAGAACGGTGGGGGGGGGGGGGGGGGGTAGTGGACGAAACAATGGGTTATGGAGGGGAGGGTGAGGCAGAACGGTGGGGTTGGGGGGGGGGGGTAGTGGACGAAACAATGGGTTATGGAGTGGAGGGTGGGGCAAAACGGTTGGGGTTGGGGGAGGGGGTAGTGAATAGAACAATGGGGATGGAGTGGAGCGGGGGGGGGGGGGGGGGGGAGCAAAGGGGGGTTGGGGAGGGGGTGGATAAAACAATGGGTTATGGAGGGGAGGGTGGGGCAGGACGTAGGGGGTGGGGGTGGACAAAACAATGGGTTATGGAGGGGAGGGGGTGGGGGTGGTCGCATAACGGTGGGGACAAAACAATGGGTTATGGAGGGGAGGGTGAGACAAAACGGTGGGGGTGGAGGATGAAACAACGGGTTGTGGAGGGGAAGGTGGGGGGTGGGGGTGGGGGTGGGGGGGGGGGGGGGGGGGGGTGGGGGGGGGGGGGGCGGCAAAACGGTGGGGACAAAACAACGAGTTACGGAGGGGCGGGCTGGACGAAACAGTGAGTTATGGAGGTGAGGCTGGGACGAGGCAACAAATTTAGAAGGCGAGAGAGCGAGGGCGGGGAGAAAGAGTTGAAATATGAAAACTGTGTCAGCGGGTTGACGTGGCCGTCACTCAGTTTGATCCCCACCGAATCAAGAGCCACAGTCAACGGTCGGACCTCTCTAGATGTCTTACTCCCTCCAGTTCATTACTGCAGACGCTGAGCTTATTCAAGGTGGAATGTTCGCGATTGGGAAAGCCCATACGCGCTCCATCTCGTCTCCCAGAAGCTTCCAGAATGTTGTCCGACTCACGATGACTATTTCTCCTTCTGAGACTCCCAGTCAACCAGTATGGCTATATCAGTGCGAACGAACGAACAAACAAACAAACAAACAACACACAATCGGTTACAAAAATGTAAAAACAAACCAAAACCCATGAATTTCTTTTGTGACCTGCACATCAGAACTGACAGCTTCTGGCATTGGAAGACGCTTTGGTGACGCGGGAAAGCACGCACAATTTATAAAATCGATATTAAATCAACGGTATTTCAGTCGCAAAATTGTTGCTGTGGATCATGTTCTGTTCACCTGTTCCAAGTACTCGAGGAGCTATTTCCGACTGGGATCTGAGAGAGCTAGTTCCTTTAATTTCTGCATCCACGGTACCTCACATGAGGGGACTTTTAAAACTGTCTTGCACATGCACGACACACACGCTACACACGCACACTCCCAGCACACATACAAACCACACACGTCACCCACACACACACACACACCCACCCACCCCACAAACACCCACACACACACCCACACACACACAAACACACATCACACCACAGCAACACACACACACACACACACACACACACACACACACACACACACACACACACACACACATCAAAAAGCCCAACAACTGCCTTTCCGACACCTTCACAAATACATGTACGCTTCGGTCTCTTCGCCTTGCTACAAACAGCTGATGGGTGTGGACATGTAATTTATTTCAGGGGGCCGCAGACTGCCAAGAACAATAGCGACCTATGTCAGATTATCCACTGCACAGCAAAGTCACAACGAGGACAGGCAAAAAAACAGCACACGCGCTGCGGCAGTAACAGCATGTAGATTCTAAATGAGAACTGACTTGAAAACACCAGCATTAGCGCCGTCATTGTGCCCCCCCCCCCCCCCCCGGCTCCACCCCCGCCACCCCTTTCTCACCATCCTCGTAACCCCTCCTCCCTCCCCGCAGTCTTCCTCGCCCTCCCACTCCTCCCTCCCTTTTCCCGAACCAATCAAAAGGCAGGCTTGCCCTCTTCCTGTTTTCTGGGACACCCTTTCAGGCCCCTGTATTTTCTCTGGGGTTTTGTTTTTCTAACACTGTCGCTGTTAGTTTTTTGTTTGTGTAGCGAGCAAAAGCCGTTCAGTGACATCTTCTGATGTTGGTTGGATTTCTCATGTATTCGTTTATCAATGGCATTCTATACCCCAACGTTTGCTGTTGTTGTTGTTGTAGAATGATCTTTCATGATTGGCGTGAATGTGTGATGCACCACAAAACATTCCTAGTGCAAAGGTATTGACATCCGGCAACAAAGCTGTATGGTACAATTATGCCACTCGCGATACTGACGGCTTTACTACTACTACCTAACCTGTACCGCACCCAGCGTACAAAGAAAAGAAAAAAACTAGTTCTTGACATTAACCCTTTCGCTGCCATGCTTGTCGCGCCGTCACTCGGAAAACGACCAATGAAAGTGCAAAACCTGAAATCATTAAGGACTTTCGTCCCCTTCTCATGAGCAAGTGAAAGGACTTCTATCAAAATGCACAGTGTTGAAAGTACATTTGTTATAAAACCACCAAAATATAATGTTTGCAGGTGTGTATGTGAGCATTTTTCAACACGGAAATTTGACAGGCTGGGGAAGTGAAGGGGTTAATTAGAAGCCGTTCGTTAACGGCGAAGGTCGCATCAAGGCAAAAAACACGACAAAGCAATGCAAACTGAGGATGTACCTTTGGTGAAGTTAATGTACCGTGTATTTACTCTCGTGACAGGTGAGAATCATCGTAGGCGACTCGGGTCTTTGTTGTTGTGTTTGTGTGACGTCTTTCGAGCACGTAGTTAAATGTTGTTTGTTTGTAAGTAAGTAACTTAAAACAAAACAACAACAACAACAAAACAGTCAATCGGGACGGTTATTTGTTGATAAAATACGATTAATTAAATCACAAGTAAACGTCTGAGTCACTGTTGACGACACGCGTCTTTTTATGTTGGACGAGGGGTAGGGAAAATGAAGTTGAATGAACCAGAAAGGCAGAGTTCCTGGCAGCAGACGAGACAGACCCCAATTTCTCCACCTGCTACTCCGCCGCGGACAAGAACAAGGAAATCAGTTGTTCATTTTAACTGTGAAAAAGCAGCGCAGCAAACAAATCACCACCCATACTGGGCAGGTAAATATCTGAATAAGTGGAAAATTTCAGTCGCTTTGAATGAACAAAAGCTGTCTGGCTTTGTGAACAATTTTACTTTGCTATCCAAGATTATTTCCTTATCTCTGTTGTTGAGAAACAGAACACACGTTCAGCGGGTTTCAGAGACTAAAAGAATGTTGTTGACCCACGTCTTCCACAACGGCGCAGAATAGTAAATATACGCTGACAGACTGATCCGGAACCAGTGTAAGCATATCGAGCAATACAAGTTATTCACCATCGTCTTTCACAACGGCGCAGAATAGTGAACATACACTGACAGACTGACCTGGAATCAGCGTGAGCATATCGAGCAATACAAGTTATTGACCCACCTCTTCCACAACGGCACAGAATAGCCAGCAACACGAGTTATTGACCCATGCCTTCCACAACAACTCAGAATGATCTGGAATCAGCATAAGCATATAATATAGCAAGCAATACAAATTCCATACCTGTGTCTACCACAACGGCACAAAGCGACCTGGAATCAGCTTAAGGACAGCGGGCAATACAAATTACTGACCCACGTCTGTGGAAGACGCAGGTACTCTGGAATCAGAGTAAGGACAACGAGCAATACAAATTACTGACCCACGTCTTCCACAACGCAGGTAATCTGGAATCAGCCTAAGGACAGCGGGCAATACAAATTACTGACCCATGTCTTTCACAACAGCTCAAAGTGATCTGGAATCAGCCTAAGGACAGCGGGCAATACAAATTACTGACCCATGTCTTCCACAACGCAAAGTGATCTGGAATCAGCCTAAGGACAGCGGGCAATACAAATTAATGACCCACGTCTTCCACAACGCAGGTAATCTGGAATCGGCCTAAGGACAGCGGGCAATACAAATTACCGACCCATGTCTTTGAAAACGGCACAAAGTGATCTGGAATCAGTGTAAAGGCAGTAGTAGTAATTGGATTTTAATGTCCTGTCAACCACACAGGGTCACCTCAAGACAGATTGTAAAGACAACGAGCAATACAAACTATTGACCTATGTCTTTCACAACGGCAGGTGATCTGGAATCAGTGTAAAGACAACGAGCGATACAAATTACTGACCCATGTCTTTCACAACGGTACAAAGTGATCTGGAATCAGTGTAAGGACAGCGAGCGATGAAAATGTTGCTGACTCGCCTTCCGGGAAGGGCTAAGAAACATGTGGAATCAGTGGAAGCACAGAGAGCAAGCAATACGTACAAGATTTCCCGGAATGATCTGGAATTTAAAGAAAACCAAACGTTTTGATTTTGAAAACAGCGTTGTGTTACTGTTGTTTTTATTTACTCAAAATGTTCTGGTATTAATGGTAGCATAGACAGCAATACGCACAAGGTCCCAACAAAACAGAAAAAGGTTTCACGAAAACCAAAACCTTTGAACAAAGTGTGGTGTTACTGTTGTTGTTTTTATATTCTAAATGATATCATCTGGAATCAGTGGCATCATAGACAGCAGTACATACAATGGTCTCACACTTTCCCCAAAATGATATGGAATTTCAAGAAAACCGAAACGTGGTTTTGAACACAACGTGGTGTCTGTTGTTTTTATTTACTCTAAATGATCTGGAATCAGTGGAAGCATAGACAGCAATACAGATATGAGTTCACCGCTTTCCCAGAATCATAAAAGGTTCAAAAGAACGCTGTTTATTGGGACAAAACACAGCCTGCAAATTTTCGGGGTAATCCCCTTTGTCAAACTACAAAACAATACTTAATCAACAGTTAAAAAAAGAACGCTATTTATTGGGACAAAACACAGCCTGCAAATTTTCGGGGTAATCCCCTTTGTCAAACTACAAAACGATACTTAAACAACAGTTCAACGGTGAAAAACGATGAAAAATGAGATGGAAAGCTAATCCTAGAACGCTAGCAGTCATTCTTGTTTAAGATTTTTGCTTTCCCAGAATGATATGGATTCAGTGGCAGCACAGAACATAATGCGTACAAGGGTCCCAAGAAAACCGAAAAGGGTTTCAAGAAAAAACCGAAAAGTTTGAACACTCTGTGGTGCTACTGTTGTTTTTCTTTACTCTAAATGATCTGGAATCAACGTAAGCGTAGACAGCAATGCGTACAGGGATCCCTCACTTTCCCCAAAAGCCAGGAACAAGCTAAAGCAACACGTACAAAGATCGCACACTTTCCCAGAATGATCTGGAATCAGTGGCAGCATAAAGAGCATTGCGTACAAAGATCGCACACTTTCCCAAAATGATCTGGAATCAGTGGAAGCACAGACAGCAATGCGTACAAGGATCGCACACTTTCCCAGAATGATCTGGAATCAGTGGAAGCGCAAAGAGCAATGCGTACAAAGATCGCACACTTTCCCAAAATGATCTGGAATCAGTGGAAGCACAGACAGCAATGCGTACAAGGATCGCACACTTTCCCAGAATGATCTGGAATCAGTGGCAGCATAAAGAGCACTGCGTACAAAGATCGTACACTTTTCCAGAATGATCTGGAATCAGTGGAAGCATCGAGGGTACTGCGTACAAGGGTCCGAAGCTTTCCCAGAATGATCTGGAACCAATGCAAGCGTAGACAGCATGCAATACAAGAGTTTGGGACTGCTTCGCGTCTTCCCGAAAGGGCACATATACAGGATGACCTGCAATCAAAGTCAGCAGGGCGGCGACCAATACAAGAGTTATTGACCCACGCACGACTTCCTGTGAGGAGTCAGACAAGCCTGTGCAACTGAACCCACCACAGACACGGCCAATGAGCAGCACCAGCAGTATGTATGTGTGTGTGTGTGTGTGTGTGTGTGTGTGTGTGTGTGTGTGTGTGTGTGTGTGTGTGTGTGTGTGTGTGTGTGTGTGTGTGTGTGTGTGTGTGTGTACTGTCAGTATATGTATGTATAAAGAATTCGTAAGTGCTTAGGGCCAGTGCAGATAAGGCGCTCAAAGTACCCGTTATTATTGTTATTATTATTAATGTTGTTTTTATGCGTATACCTGGTGTGTGCATATGCGTTCAAATGCTTAAAAACTGAACTAAACAACAACAACAACAACAAGACGGTGTACAGATGGGGCCGAACGGAAGCGGAAAATTGGACAACGAACACATCGACGATTATTCAGCCAATCACAGCCGTCGACACACCCGGCAGGCACTGGCTCTCTGCCGAGCCAGGAACAAGCTAAAGGCACAGAAAGACATGGAACGAACCAGCGAGTAATAATAACAGGCCAATGAGCAATAGGCTATTCAGTCAAGAGTCACCTCATCAAACAAGCACACAACGACACTTAACAACTTTTGTTTCCAGTGAAAAGGGCGCACTCCACGAAAACAGCCGTGCAACCTAGCTACGGGTTGGTCAATTTCAAACTAACTGCTCACGGGAAGGCGTTCAGACGTCAACCACAATATTCAACAAGTTAAAGTATCGCTTTACACTAAAAGAGAGAGAGAGAGAGAGAGAGAGAGAGAGAGAGAGAGAGAGAGAGAGAGAGAGAGAGAGAGAGAGAGAGAGAGAGAGAGAGAGAGAGAGAGAGAGAAACGGCGAGTCAAATCAATAAAAAAAAACAAAAAACTCCAACGTTTAGTACCGTTCTACTTCTTTACAACGGTCGTAAACTCTTTGTTGTACATAAACCACAAGGAAGGATGGAGCTCTTGGAAATTCTAAACCGCCTGGAACGCTGAACGGAATGACATTTTGTGACGGGTACTAAAATAGCGGGAGGACGTCAAGACACGAGCACATCAAACAGCTAGCTTCACACACACACACACACACACACACACACACACACACACACACACACACACACACACACACACACACACACACACACACAGCGCAGGAAACAGAACGCCGCCATATATTCAAATTTCGAACGCACCATTAGGCTAACCTCAGCAACCAAGTCCGCTGTCCGCTCTAAGCCATTTCGCCGAGTCAAATTAGAAGACACATTGTACTCATGTTGCAGGACTGAGGGTGAAAAGAAAATTGGGGTTGGTGGTTGGGGGAGGGGGGGAGGGGGGGGGGAAGGGGAAGGGGGGAGGGGGGGTAGGGGGAAGGGAGGAGTTGGGGGGGGGGGTTAGAGAATTTTTAAATTTTTATTTGTATACTTTTACCTCTGTTATGTTGAATTGTCTAATTGTCCTTTTTATCGTGGAACTGGAGACCTTTGTTAGGTTGAATTGTCTAATTGTCCTTTTTATCGTGGAATTGGAGACCTTTGTTATGTTGATTTGTCTAATTGTCCTTTTTATCGTGGAATTCGGAGACCTTTGTTAGGTTGAATTGTCTAATTGTCCTTTTTACCGTGGAATTCGAGACCTTTGTTATGTTGACCTGTCTAACTGTCCTTTTTATCGTGGAATTCGAGACATTTCTTAGGTTGAATTGTCTAATTGTCCTTTTTGTAATGGAATTTGAGGGATCCAAAAGGCAAATGTTCATTCTATGATGCATTATTATAAGAAAGTTCTTTTGTTTGTTTGTAAGTTTGTTGAAGAAAAGAACTATTTTGTTTCTTGTTTTGGCTATGCTAAAAGATAAATCAGACACCTTGATATCTCTCTTGCTACACAGTGATACAACATTTTATCCATAAACTTCTAGCACCGTAACTCAGGCGAAAATATAATCCACGAACACAGGAAGTGGGATAGAAATGCAGAAATAACCAGGACAATATTCAACACACCTTCCATTATTTCATACACAGAATATATGAACATCATACTACACACGGGTGCACGTGTGCACGCGCGCGCACGCACGCACGCACACACATACACACGCACTAAAAATAAATGAAGCAGACGATGAAGAAGATGATTTTAAAATGTCCTCTCAACAGCATCGGGTCACCTCAGGACGAATCCCACATTGAAAATTCTTTTACAGCAGTTCAAAAGATAAATAACTAAATGACATGTTTGTGCAAATGTACAACCATCCATCCTTTAGTACCCCCACTGATGGAGCGCAGATGGAGGAGGAGAAGAAGAAGAAGAAAAAGAAGGAAAAGAAGAAGAAGGAGAAGACGACGAAGAAGGAGGAGGAGGAGGAGGAGGAGGAGAAGGGGAAGAAGAAGAAAAAGAAGGAAAAGAAGAAGAAGGAGAAGAAGACGAAGAAAGAGGAGGAGGAGGCGGAGGAGAAGGAGAAGGAGAAGAAGAAGAGGGGGAAGAAGAAAGGGAAGAAGAAGACGAAGAAGGAGAAGAAGAAGAAGAAGGGGAAGAAGAAATGGAAGAAGAAGAAGAAGAAGACGAAGAAGGAGAAGAAGAAGAAGAAGAAGAAGGGGAAGAAGAAAGAGAAGAAGAAGAAGAAGAAGAAGAAGAAGAAGGGGAAGAAGAAGACGAAGAAGGAGAAGAAGACGAAGAAGGAGAAGAAGAAGAAGGGGAAGAAGAAAGGGAAGAAGAAGAAGAAGAAGAAGAAGAAGAAGACGAAGGATGCTAGGCAGTCCTGTGAGCCCTTGGCGAGGTTTTCGTGTTCAACCATTAGTCCAAGTACTGTCCGATGCTATAAAACGGAAGCGGGCAATCCACTCCGCTCTTTAGTCCCAGCCACTCAGAGTCCACGGCCCCACACAAAGGGCCAGTTTTGCACGAGCGTCTCCCGCCTCATCGCAAGTCTCGGCCAGTCTCATAATGGACCATTGTGACGGCAGGTCACGAGATCGAAAGCGAGGTTGGACTGTCACTTAGGTACAATCGAACCTCGCTTTCGATTGCCCGACCCGCCGTGACCCCAGGTCAAAACTGTACCCAATCCCACTTTCGATTTCGCGACCCGATGTGACCTTCCTGAATATTCTTAAAAATTGTCAATAACCATTGTACGGCCGCACAAGATTACGTCCACCACTTCCGGCCCAAGCCGACCAAGTACCAGAAGGGAACTTCCACGACGATCCTCTGGAGACGTGGACATAACAGCCCTGGCCAGCAAGCCTCGCTCACAGATCAGGAATTAAACGACAGAGAGAAGATCGACTGAAACAGGCTGGGCGCAACGAGTACGGCCCATCCGCCATGTAGCAACATGAAATCCCCCTTGACAATAAGCAGAATGTATGTAAGCGTCCCTTCCGGTCTAATCCCGCGCCGTGAGGGTAATTAATTCGGGAGCTTGCATTGCAGACCGAGCACAAAGTCCTTGCTCCCTTCAGTGATTACCATCCTCACAGAAGCGGCAGCAGCAGCAGCAGCAGCAGCAGCAACAGCAACAGATCCAAATCCGTTTACCTCTCCCCCCCCCCCTCCCGCAGCAGCAAGCGCTGGCCCAATAATTTCGGGGCTCAATCCTATTATTCCGGGTCCCCGTGACACACAAATCAGCGTGACCTAGTTTGAAAGAGCGACAACAGCGGCCACCAATCACTTATCTCAGGGCCTAGACCCCGCCCCCGCCCCCAACTCCCAGCCCCAACTCACAGAGGGCGGGTTAAAGAAGTGAGAACGGCAGGCCCCTCGCCATCACGATCAGGTTCCACGGGTAGGGGCGGGGGTGGGGAGTGGAAGAGGGTTAGGTGGAAGAAGCCGAGGTGAGCTACTGGAAACTGCTCGTGGAATTAAAAGCTATTGGAGTGCTCAAAAAGTGCTTCTCCTGCGACGACGAAGGGCCGAGGGTTCTTAAAAACCTCTTGACGTCGAGATGCCGTTTTGGGATGGTTTATTTCAGTTCCACGTCGACCGACTCGCAGGATATATCGGGCCGAACACGCGGATGATTGCACCTGGTTCCACCACTCTGAAGCGCGGTTCCGAGATTCATCAGCCCTGGGCAGTCAGGATCACCCGGACAGAATAAGTACCATCGCTTTTAATCAGATGCTTGTGTGCACATAGCAGTTATTTCTTAACGTTGTGAAAATAACATGCTGTGTGTGTGTGTGTGTGTGTGTGTGTGTGTGTGTGTGTGTGTGTGTGTGTGTGTGTGTGTGGGTGTGTGTGTGTGTGTGTGTGTGTGTGTGTGTGTGTGTGTGTGTGTGTGTGGTGTGTGTGTGTGTGTGTGTGTGTGTGTGAGAGAGAGAGAGGGAGGAGGAGAGAGAGAGAGAGAGAGAGAGAGAGAGAGAGAGAGAGAGAGAGAGAGAGAGAGAGAGAGAGAGAGAGAGAGAGATTGTTCCACAGATGCTTGTGTAAATATTTAATTTTCAACGCCGTGATTATAATACGTTGCGTGTGTTTTGGTGTATTCTTAGCCTTTGTTGCCGTGTTAAAACATTAGTCAATTGTTTATTCTATTACCTACTGTGCATCAACACAAATTTCCTTATAAACTTGCACTGGGACAATAAAGATTCTGATTCTGATTGAGAAGAACTGTAGCTGTTGTTAACGCCCCTGCTGGGTCCGCAGGCCACAGAACAAACAAACAAACGCATGGCCACAACAGTGTCTCTGGGAACGAAGACTTGCAGGCGGATTGGACGAAAGTCTTTCCGGGCAGAAGGAAAGGTTCGGCACTGAATGAATGCTCCCTAATTACTGCCTTCGCTTAGGGAAGAAAGAAGTTAGTCGGGAACTGGATTTCTACGTCCTGTCAACCGCACAAGGTCACGTCAGGATGACCAAGTGCTGTCAAAAGTTAGTACACTTTCCAAAACTTTTCTCATGGGCAAAACTATAAGCAAGTCAGATCTACAAACTCAATCAACACGAAATTACATATAACAGGCGAACTTCCACAACAGGCCAGACAGGATACACTAGCTAATCAAGTGACAGAAAAAACCAATAACACTAGAAGAGAAAACAAATCTGACAGAAGGATGATTGCTAGCGTTTTAAAACAAGATCCAATCACACAAAAGGTTAAAAACTGATTTAATACGGCAATGCACAACGTTGCGAATATTCGGGGTAAGCCTCTTTTTCAGTCCACGATTTGACACATCAAGTTTTTTTCTCTCTCCCCTTCTGGATCTTTACTCCACATCCTTACAAGGTCGGACACTTCTATTTTCCCCGGACGTGAAAGGAAATTCACCTTACCTTCATGTTTCAATCGATTAAATACAATCTGTCAGAATTTATATCGATGTACGTCATGACTACGGAGGGAGGACCTTACACTTTTCTCTGTTTCTTTTTTCTTTTGTTTTAGGGTTGAATTTTCACGCTTAGCAAAGCAGCCACACGATCGTATACTTCCACTGGCAGTAAAAATGGAGAATGATGGCGTATGGAACTGACAGAACAACGCCCGCCGCTACTCCAAAGCAATGGACTGAAATGGCTGGGCTTTGAAAGCTCTTTCCACAAACAAACAGTACACACAGACACACACACAGACACACACATTCAAACTCACACACTCATACATACACACACAGACACACACATTCAAACTCACACACTCATACATACACACACACACACACACACACACACACACATTCAAACTACACACACCTACACACACACACACACACACACACACACACACACACACACACACACACACACACAAGACAACAACAAACATAAAGCAAACAACGACAACAAAAACACCAGCAACCCCCAATAACCAACCAAACACTCTACATACAAACAGAAGCCCACCACAGAGGAACGCAAAAAGACAAACATTGGGAGCCCCCCCTCCTCCCCCCCCCCCCCCGGGAGATCCCCCCCTCCCCCAAAAAGGCCCTTGGCGCACTGCTTTAATTCTCGCGAGAGAACGCTATTCCAAGCGAGACGCGCCTCGTTTGAAGACCGGACATGGAAGCGAGGAATCCGGCTCGGGGATTTGGAACATCCTGTTTTACAATGCCCACTCCGGAGGGAGGACCTTACACTTTTCTCTGTTTCTTTTTTCTTTTGTTTTAGGATTGAATTTTCACGCTTAGCAAAGCAGCCACACGATCGTATACTTCCACTGGCAGTAAAAATGGAGAATGATGGCGTATGGAACTGACAGAACAACGCCCGCCGCTAACTCCAAAGCAATGGACTGAAATGGCTGGGCTTTGAAAGCTCTTTCCAAAAACAAACAGTACACACAGACACACACACAGACACACACATTCAAACTCACACACTCACACATACACACACAGACACACACATTCAAACTCACACTCTATACATCACACACACACACACACACATTCAATCACACACTCACACACACACACACACACACACACACACACACACACACACACACACACACACACACACACACACACAAGGACAACAACAAACATAAAGCAAACAACGACAACAAAAACACCAGCAACCCCCAATAACCAACCAAACACTCTACATACAAACAGAAGCCCACCACAGAGGAACGCAAAAAGACAAACCTTGGGAGCCCCCCCTCATCCCCCCACCCCCCCCGGGATATCCCCCCCTCCCCCCAAAAAGGCTCTTGGCGCACTGCTTTAATTCTCGCGAGAGAACGCTATTCCAAGCGAGACGCGCCTCGTTTGAAGACCGGACATGGAAGCGAGGAATCCGGTTCGGGGATTTGGAACATCCTGTTTTACAATGCCCACTCCGGGCTCCGGCTGTTGTCAGCCACTCACCGCTCACCCAAGAGAGTCTAAACCCACGGGATGAGAGAGCAACACAAGCGACCGATAAAGACAGCATGGAATGCAAATCTAGACAAATACGTCTAACCAACCTGCACAGAGAGCAAACGGTAAGACGACTTTCGTATTCAAAGCGTGGATTTTGTTTCCCGGTTCGTCTTCGAATTCTCGCGAGACCATGTTCATAAAGTATGAAAGACTGAAGTATGAACATAATCAAACTCGACGAAGGCTATAGTCACGCAAAGTGTAAAATATCTTGCATACACAGTGTCTGCAAAAACAAAAACAAAAAAGCCTATATAAGTAATATCACCATGCTGTGAACAGACAAAATAAAACATTGACTGATTGACTCATATTTTTTTTTTTTAAAGCCAACCTTTTAGTCGAAAAAATAAGATGTCGGAATCGAAGGGATAAACTCTAAATACTTTTGCCTGGAACTTGTCAGTTATGTCTTTTGAATAAACTGTCTGATAACAAAAGGCATAGTGAGCGTGACTTCCCATTGTCGAATACAACAGTCACGCAGTTTGAATCAATCGGGTCAGAATTTCAAAAAATATAACTTTTGTTTACCTTTCCAGCCGCGTATCCGCTTTAAAGATATGAAATGCGAACGCTACAGTTCTCGACGGCAGAAAATGTGTCAATTATATCCCTTGGGCACAGCCAAATTCAATAAACGCACACACGTTTGAACTCGACAGGATAAAAGTGTTACCAAACTATATAACTTTGAATTTTCCAAACTTTCGGATGTTGCTGTGATCCATTATGTTGTCAAGACCACTGGTAGTGGTATGAACGGGTAACTGTTGCCATCATGCAAACTTTCACATCAATCACAGTCACAGTATCCAAATAAATCGCAACATTAAGCTTTTCGACGCGCCAAACGGCCGGCATATCACGGATCGGAAGGTAATTACGAAGACTTTATTTTTTATTTTTATGCAACTCGAAAAGCAAACGTGGATGGAGAGAGAGAGAGAGAGAGAGAGAGAGAGAGAGAGAGAGAGAGAGAGAGAGAGAGAGAGAGAGAGAGAGAGAGAGAGAGAGAGAGAGAGAGAGAGAGAGAGAGAGACAGAGACAGAGACAGAGACAGACAGAGGGAGAGAACTAAAGGTTACGGGCACATTCGCACAGCTGGACGTGTTTTAATTTAAGATGCATCTAGACACACCATCAGTACATTAGGGTGAAACATATTATTCATCAAACCACAAGTCAGAGCCTGATTCTCCGTTGCTAACACTCATCACCTAACGCCTGAGGAGGCCTGGCGCCGAATGAACAGGCCGGGAAAAGCACCTGCTGAAAAGAAGTCTCTCGTAACGCAGGATTTTGACCATAAATTCGTGTGTCCCAGATACTTCTCCGTGAAGAGAGAGAGAGAGAGAGAGAGAGAGAGAGAGAGAGAGAGAGAGAGAGAGAGAGAGAGAGAGAGAGAGAGAGAGAGAGAGAGAGAGACAGAGACAGAGACAGAGAGAGAGAGACAGACAGACAGAGACAGAGAGACAGAGAGAGACAGAGAGAGAGAGAGAGAGAGAGACAGACAGAAAGACAGACAGACAGAGTCAGAGAGGGAGATTGCCTAATCTTAAAGCCTGTCACTACTAATCTACATGGAGAGAGAGAGAGAGAGAGAGAGAGAGAGAGAGAGAGAGAGAGAGAGAGAGAGAGAGAGAGAGAGAGAGAGAGAGAGAGAAGCAAGCACAGCACACACACACACACACAGACAGACAGAGCGAGAGACAGACAGAGAGAGAGAGAGAGTCTGCGAGGCTGAGCACTTGCGGACGACCCCCCCCCTCCTCCCCATCCCCCATCCCCGCCCCACACCTCAACCCACCCTCACCAGCAAACCTGGGACCCAGACCTGAAGGAATGGAAGAGCGGCTGAGCCGGGATCGGCAGAGCTATTCCATCAGGGCGATCACGCGAGGCGCCCGTCAGCTGGAGCCTGGCGGGCTGCTCGTCGGCCCCGAGGATCAGACGACAGATCACTTATCGCTACAGCACGGAGGCGGCGTTCACAAGGATCAGACAAGACCTTTCCCTTCGCCCCTTTCAGGCCACTGGGCCAGGCCACCGCCTCCCTTTCGGACTGAGGTCGAGAAAATCATCACGATGCGATCGCCAGCCGTCGGGTCGGACGACATTTATCATGAGCTGATCATGCACATAGCCCCGGTGCAGGAAGGAGATGGCAGGCGCTGCGGGAGGGTGGGAGGTGGGGTCTGGAGGCTTGGCAGGGGTGGGTGTTTGGAGGCTAGGGCAGTAACCAGAGAGCAGGGGTGGGTGTTTGGAGGCTAGGGCAGTAACCAGAGAGCAGGGGTGGGTGTTTGGAGGCTAGGGCCAGTAATCATCACGATGCGAGCAGCGTCGGGTGGGTTTTCTGGGAAAGCACTAGGGGCAGGAAGCAGAGGCAGGGGTGGGGAGTGTGGGGGGCTAGGGCAGTAACCAGAGGGGCAGGGGTGGGTGTTTGGAGGCTAGGGCAGTAACCAGAGAGCAGGGGTGGGTGTTTGGAGGCTAGGGCAGTAACCAGAGAGGAGGGGTGGGTGTTTGGAGGCTAGGGCAGTAACCAGAGAGGAGGGGTGGGTGTTTGGAGGCTAGGACACTAACCAGAGGGAAGGGTGGGTGTTTGGAGGCAGGGCAGTAACCAGGGGAATGGTGGAGTTTTGGAGGCAGGGCAGTAACCAGAGGGAAGGGTGAGTTTTGGAGGCAAGGCAGTAACCAGAGGGAAGGGCGAGGTTTGGAGGCAGTAAGTTGGTGTTTTACGCCCAGTCAACCGGGTACGGTTATATCAGGGCAGTAACCAGAGGAATGTGGGTGTTTGGAGCAAGTGCTGTAACCGGCGGATTAAGGGTTTGGACGCAGGGCAGTAACCAGAGGGAAGGGAGGGGTTTGGAGGCAGGGCTGTAACCAGAGGGAAGTGTAGGGTTTAGAGACAGGGCAGTAAGCAAAGGGAATGGTGGGGGGTTGGAGGCAGGGCTGTAACCAGAGGGAAGTGTAGGGTTTAGAGACAGGGCAGTAAGCAAAGGGAATGGTGGGGGTTTGGAGGCAGGGCTGTAACCAGAGGGAAGTGTAGGGTTTAGAGACAGGGCAGTAAGCAAAGGGAATGGTGGGGGTTTGGAGGCAGGGCTGTAACCAGAGGGAAGTGTAGGGTTTAGAGACAGGGTCAAAGGGGGTTAGGAGGCAAAGGGAATGGTGGGGGTTTGGAGGCAGGGCTGTAACCAGAGGGAAGTGTAGGGTTCAGAGACAGGGCAGTAAGCAAAGGGAATGGTGGGGGTTTGGAGGCAGGGCTGTAACCAGAGGGAAGTGTAGGGTTCAGAGACAGGGCAGTAAGCAAAGGGAATGGTGGGGGTTTGGAGGCAGGGCAGTGATCAGACACTGCAGCAGGACCACTTTGGAGCGCCAGAGCTTTTTTGTTTTGTTTTTGTTTTTGCATGCGTGGTTCTTTGGGGCCACGGCTGTGTCCGCGCTTCCTTGTACAGGGGGCAGAAATGCAGACATACTCAGGTTCATGGGCCTGTCTCACATGGGCAGTCGACTAGTGTGTGGCAGACTGAGGCGATACAGGTGGACATGCGGGCAGCCGACAGTGCCCAGTACGTCTTCTGAATTTTGGTGTGTGTGTGTGTGTGTGTGTGTGTGTGTGTGTGTGTGTGTGTGTGTGTGTGTGTGTGTGTGTGTGTGTGTGGTTTTGTGTTGTGTGTGTGTTGTGTTTTGAAACAAAAACGAACCAGAATGAACCGCAACAGGAAAGGCAGAAACCAAGAAAACTGCTCAGCATACCCTCCCCCGCTCTCTCTCTCCACACACACACACACGCACGCACGCACCACACACCGCGCGCGCGCGCCGCACACACACACACACACACACACACACACACACACACACACACACACACACATTCTGACCCACTCCAAGGCTGATTAAAAGACGGGTGGGGCATTAGACAGCTTCAGGTTCTCGACGGAAGTGACCCTAATTCCTACATCAGAGAATGCCCCGCTACGAGGTCTGGACTGAGGAGTTGAGAACCAAGCTACTTATTACCACAAAGGGAGGAAAACAGCCACAGAAATGCTCCCACTAACCCAGAGAGGAAACCCTTGACCCGAGGGTATTTATTCCATAGCTGTCTCACCAGACAGTCCGGTCTTGTACCGGTGACCGGGCGGTACCGAACAGATCAAAGCAGAGGTTATCTATACTGTCTCTGATCACAATCACTTGCACGCTTCGAGCGGCTTGCACCGAGCCGTACTTGTGTATCACAGAAGAAAAAAAGGGAGAAATATACTCAAGCTACTTTTGCAGGTTGAATAGGTGTGTGTGTGTGTGTGTGTGTGTGTGTGTGTGTGTGTGTGTGTGTGTGTGTGTGTGTGTGTGTGTGTGTGTGTGTGTGTGTGTGTGTGGTGTGTGTGTGGTGGTGTGTGTGTGCGTGGTGCGTGTGTGTGCGTGGTGTGTGTGTGTGTGTGTGTGTGTGGTGTGTGTGTGTGTGTGTGTGTGTGTGTGTTATTCATAATTACGTGGGCAGATCGTGCTCCTCCTAATTTTCGTCATTTTTATGACGTCGTTTTAAATCTACGTGTTCATTCTTAACATTTTTAATATTCTTTTTACATCAGCTCCTTCTTGTCTGTCTTCTTCTTTGCTTCCTTCTTTTTAGTTTATTATTATTATTTATTTCTTGCACCTAGCGAAGACAATTTTCTGTCGAAAGGCTTGTGTTTCCTTGTGTTTAGTTATATAGGTGATCACCTAGATCTGTTCTATACTCAAGCTAAAATGAAAATGAAGGGAAAAAATAAAGAGAGAGAGAGAGAGAGAGAGAGAGAGAGAGAGAGAGAGAAGAGAGAGAGAGAGAGAGAGAGAGAGAGAGAGAGAGAGACAGAGAGACAGACAGAGAGAGAGAGAGACAGACAGACAGACAGACAGAGCATTTTATTTTACGTGGGTAGTGGATTAGACACAACGTCTTTTCACATCCAACCACCGCAAATGAAGAGAAAGAGGGACGAAGATAAGCAAACTGAAGGAGTAGGTAGCGTAATGAACTTCTTACAGATGAAAAAAAAACAAGGGTTCTTTAAACTGACAAATCATCGGCTTTGTGGAACTCCCTAGCATCTCCCACCTGGCGAAAAATCCTGCTGACTGCCATGCTTGATATACGATGCTGTCCAGCAATAGCACACTGAACTACGACAATGATTACTTTGGGCATCTCATGGTATGAATAGCCTGCAGTAGCTCTGGAAGCCTTACTGTTGTACTCCCACGTTATGCTGGCAAGACCGTACGAACAGTGATAAAACCACATTTTTTACTGGTACCTCACACGCTTTTCATGAAACGCTTCCTGTGTGGTGTAGGGGCATACTAGGAAGTAACTACATGTTGAGCAGAGCTAGAGTAGCGAACGTGTCTTCCATAAACTGTCAATGTGAACGTGTCTTCCATAAACTGTCAATGTGAACGTGTCTTCCATAAATCGGTAATGTGAACGTGTCTTCCATAAACTGGTAATGTGAACGTGCCTTCCATAAACTGGTAATGTGAACGTGCCTTCCATAAACGGTAATGTGAACGTGTCTTCCATAAATGGTAATGTGAACGTGTCTTCCATAAACTGGTAATGTGAACGTGTCTTCCATAAACTGGTAATGTGAACGTGTTTACCATAAATTGGTAATGTGAACGTGTCTTCCATAAACTGGTAATTGTGAACGTGTCTTCCATAAATCGGTAATATCAACGTGTCTTCCACGAATCGGCGACGGTTTCGTGAAAGGGTTCGTCATTTTTGTTGTTGCTGTTCCGTTTTGTTTTTGAGTCTGTTGCTGTTTTGATGTATTTCACCACCGGACGTTAAAAGGTGTTCAGTAACAGCTTGAGCACATGCACAGTGTAATGAAAAGTTGCGTAACTTTTGAGCTTGAGTGTAGCTGCTTCCTAGCATAACCACGACTTGCCCACGGGAGCTAAAGAACCGTCAATTCATTACTGGGCGAAGCTGAGCTGAACCTTAAGACTGAAAACAATGAGGTGGGCGGCTGCCCGTAGCTCTGTTGGTTACAGCAGGCGCGTTCTGATTAAGCGAACTCGTCACCAAGGTTACTGAGGGATGGTTCCAGTGTTAGCGGTGTGGTTTGATCTTTCACGTCAAATGTGTCACTGGGACTTTTGCACCTGTTCTTTCTTTCTTTCTTTTTTTTTTCTTTCCTCTCTTCCAGGTACTGTGGTTTATTCTCGCCTCTCTCAGGCAAAGACCCATTCATCTGTAGCCTACTTTAAAAAAAAATCTCAGTCACATATATAGAGCTTCTGGTCTAGTCATTCATAAGGAACTGTACAAGGAAGCTAAACACTGTGTCACAAAGACTGCCATGAAAGGAAAACTCTGTTTTATCATTGTAAAATCTCTGCAGCCTCCTCCTCCAAAGAATTTTACAGTATCACAAACAATCTTCTCGCTAAGACATAATCAACTCATCTCTGTAGCATCCTCCTCCAGAGAACTTTACAGTATCACAAACAATCTTCTCGCTAAGACATAATCAACTCATCTGCCGACTTTCTTCCAACTGCCTGATTTCCCAGGACTGTTCCCTAGCTTCTTTCTTGATAAAATCATCAAAATTAGACGTGAACTTGAATCTCAGTCCGTATGCCCCAGATCTCTGCCTGTGACAGATCCATTTAATGGCGTCCACCTGATCTGCACTTGCCGGCCTGTTTCTGAGTCGGTGTTATCAAGAAGCTTCATCTTGAAGTCATCCCCCCAAACCTGCCAACTGGACCCGATTCCGACCGCTCTTTCTGTGGATTGCTTCGATACTCTCCTTCCTTCTTTCACTGCTCTCATCAACTCTTCCCTGTCCTCTGGCGTCTTTCCTCAAGTTTTCAAAACTGCTCTTGCTACACCTCTTCTCAAAAGTCCTCCCTTGGCGAGAACGAACTAAAGAACTACCGCCCTGCCTGTATCACTCGTCTCCAATATCATTGAAAAATTGCTTCTTTCTCAGCTTTCTGAACATCTCCCTCTAAACAACCTCTGCAGTTGCTTTCAGTCTGCTTATCGACCCGGATATAGCACCGAAACTGCACTTCTGAAAATAGTTAATGACCTTCTCCTCTCTTTAGATGATGGAAATGTTTCTCTGCTCGCTCTTTTGGACTTGTCAGCAGCCTTCGATACGATAACCCATAGTATATTACTCCACCGTGATTTCGGAATACAAGACATTGCTTTAGAATGGTTTTCGTCATACCTTACAAACCGCATTCAGTCTGTCAGTATCCACTGCCACACCTCTGAGCCAGCTCCCATCCCATCTGGTGTGCCACAAGGATCAGCCCTTGGATCAGCTCACTTTGTTCCTTACACTGCTTCTCCTTCCACTGTCATCGAAAAACACTCTGTCCTTCATCACTCATACGCCGATGACTCTCAACTCAACAAATCTGCGGCCCCTAATCAAATCCCGCATCTCCTTCCCACGTATTGATGACGTCAAAAAATGGATGACAGTGAACAAACTTAAAGTAAACGACGGCAAGACCGAAGCAATGATTGTATCCTCTGGTAGAAAGTCTGCGTCTCTCTCTATTTTCTTCCCCGACTCTATGACTGTAGGTAGTACATAATTATATTCCCATGTCTCACTCCATCAAAAGCCTTGGTGTTACACTTGATTGTCACTTGCCCATGAACAACGCTGCTCGCCTTGTCCTGAGAGTTCCCAGAACTGACCATATCTCTCTTCATCACGTTTCTCTCCACTGGCTGCCAACTAATTCATGAATACAGTACAAACTCACTTCTGCCCGAACTCTACCATTTATGTCTATTCGATTGAACTCCTGAACTTTTACACACCAATCCGCCAGTTACGCTCTTCGTCCGATACGTCCACTCTTTGTCTTCCCTCTGTGTGCATGCATTCGCTTGGTCAGAAATCTTTCCGTATGCTGCGCCGTCTGTCTGGAACAGTCTCCCTTGCAACGTTAGATCATCAAACACTCACATGTTTCAAATCTCACATCTTCAAGCTATCCTATTGACTGTATGTGTGTGTGTGTGTGTGTGTGTGTGTGTGTGTGTGTGTGTGTGTGTGTGTGTGTGTGTGTGTGTGTGTGTGTGTGTGTGTGTGTGTGTGTGTGTGTGTGTGTGTGTGTGTGTGTGTGTGTGTGTGTGTGTGTGTGTGTACGCGCGTGGGCACGGACATTTGTTTTGACTGCTATGGTTCTTGTTTGTAATGGGCTATGTGCTCCAATTTGGAGAAATGGCACATAAGAGTACATTATTATTACTGTTACTATTGTGGCATTTAATTAACGAGTTTGTCATGGGCTCTTCAACGTGTTCAATTTGAGAGAGAGAGAGAGAGAGAGAGAGAGAGAGAGAGAGAGAGGAGAGAGAGAGAGAGAGAGAGAGAGAGAGAGATAACGAACTATTTTTTTTTATTAACGAGAGTAATGGAATAAGTACAATACTTTTTTACATCCAGCCCTCGGGCAAAAACCAAACAACAACAAAAACAATCGAAAATAATAATAATTATAAACTCAAAAAATCATATTAACTATTGAGAGAGAGAGAGAGAGAGAGAGGAGAGAGAGAGAGAGAGAGAGAGAGAGAGAGAGAGAGAGAGAGAGAGAGAGAGAGAGAGAGAGTTATTATCTGGTGATGGAGTGTGGTGCACCTCGGATATCACGTATTTGTTTACGTCACTACCGGCGAGAAACCATGATGATCGGTTCTCAGCCCGGCGGTTCATGGGTTACAGAGATGGAGATTTGAGAGTACACAGGTCAATACGAGCGAGCGTTTTGTAGTCACACAAACATACCCTCAGATGTACCTCTGGTGGAGTTGTGTATCTTGTATTTATTCGCATGCCAGGTGAGAGTTACGGTAGACAACTCAGATCTTTGTCGTTGTGTTTGCGTGACGTTTTTCGAGCGCTAATTAACTCCCTCGTGTGTCGATTCTGCACGAGCGTTCTGGACCTCGTTCTGTTTCAGATTGTTTATTAGTAGTTATAAAATCACCGAGGAAAAAACAGTACTTGGCATCGGGCCTTGCGTCACTTTAAAAGCAATATTTCCATCTGATTCTTCTTCTTTATTTTTTTTTTTTCTTTTTTTTTTTATCCCTCCAACGAATGAAGAATTACATCACTTCACAGCAAATGAAAGCTCCCGCGGCGTTCCGGCGCCAAACTTCTGGGGATGTTTTTCACATGCGCTAGCGGCCACATCCACAACGTTTTGTACGCGCGGGGGCCGGGGGGATACAAACAACAGCTTTTGCTGAGCGACGGTGCGAGTGTTGATTCCTCTGTGAAATACTTGCAGTCCATCCCGCCCGGGAACAAAAAACAAAACAACAACAGAACAGAAAAGATAAAAAACATTTGGTGAAGTCAAAATAAAACACGGGAAAAGAGCGCACAAACGCGGTAATGAGCTCGTGAAACAAGTGTTAGTGATGGTGTCCCCCCCAAAAAAAAGAGAAAAAGGTCACCCTATAAAATCGATATAAAATCAAAGGCACGTTCAGTCGCAACACGTTTACTGCGCATCACGTTCTTTTTACCCCCCCGACACACGAGAACTTTAGCCTGCGAAGGAGAGTTCCTTTAAAGAGAGAAATTACCTCTGACAGGTCTCGAGCCTTTTGCAAAGAACATGAATTTCCGCGGCTCTTGCAAAGAACATGAATTTCCGCGACTGCGGCGAAGCGGACCGACAGTTGTGGCGGTTTGCCACAAACAGTCTCTTGGACATTCCCATTAAAGCGACCGACACGATGTTTTTTTTACGCGCGCCAATGTATCAAAGAAATCAATGACCGGGTAAACAAACAAAGCGTTCTCTCGCCCCCGACAGCAGTGCAAGATGATAGGGCTCTCTCTCCTACGGAACCAGAAAGGGTTGAACTCTAAAACTGACGAAGGAGGAGAGCAAGTAAGTAAACATGGGGCTTAACGTCCACAGAAATCATAAGGCTTATTAGGGACGGGGAGAATGGGGGCGGTAGGGGGTGGGGGGTGGGGGGGTGGGGGTATGGAGGTAGGTGAAGAGGGAGATTATATTATATCGCTACACTGTCACCGCCAGAATGACTCCTGCATTAAGATGGGCAGCGATGTGAGCCATTTTAATGTTTCATTAATTGCGAGGGACGACGTCGCAAGACAGTGTCCGCAGACCACAACTTTTGAAGAGAAAGGAGAGCCGAAGCGGATTCGAACCAAAGGTCCCTCTGCTTACCAGCCTAACGCCTTACCGCTAGGCCAAACCGGCTTACTGCCCCTCAGCTGATGATGATGTGGGGCTTCATGTCCTCGGATGTAGCCCCTCAGCAAACAGTCGGGCTAATTTATAGGATCCGGAGGCGTCGTTTTGCTTGTCAGCGTGCGCCAGCCTATTAAACAGCGTCTAGACCTTTATTGCACTGAACCCCCGTGTCAGACAATCATAATCAGCTTTCATTGTTCCCAGTCAACCGTATAGGTTACAGCGAAGCTCAGAACAGAACGAAGCGCAGTGAAGGCAGGATCAACATCTTTCAACGCTGAAAATCAAAAAAAGAAAAAAGAAAAGAAAAAAGGTTTGGATTATAACTTGATAGGTTACATCAAAGCCCGGCACAGAACGAATCGCAGTGTAGGTCGGATGAACATCTTTGAACGTTGAAAATGATAAGGGTCGTGACCGTAATTCACTACCAGCTAATCAGTTTTTGTTGTTGTTGCTGTCCCATCATCTGTGTCGACCTCAGAGGCACTGCCCCTGAGCCGCTGGTACAACCGTCCCCACCTCCGGCCTCATCCAAGACTCATTCCATATCACGGCTCCGCTCCCAGGTGCTCACAAGAGGAGACGCCAGACCGCTGGTAGGCAACCATCCGGAGGGGACGCTGCTGCACCCAAACTCCAAGCACTGGTTTACGACACCCTTCCTAGTAAGTAAACACGGTGCTTAACGTCCACAGAAACCATGAGGCTTATTAGGGACGGGAACATCCTTCCTTCAAACACTGCCGCGTTTAGTTACGCCATAGGGTCCAGAAAACTGTCAGCTAACCAGCAGTTTTTTGTTGGTGCTCAAACAGTAGTCAGTCTGTTTACAAACAAGTCAAATAAAACAAGGCGTGTCATTTATAGACGCCAACAAAGTTTACACCAGCACAAATAAAATCACAATCGTTTGAATCGAGACGGAACTTCTTTTTTTTTTTTACCCGGGGTGGATGCGTCTCATGTTTACGTGCGTGCTTTGGCGCTAGGTTGCTTCTACAGTCATATTAGTACCTTGAACTTTTCGGAGGGCGCTGACCGCGTCGGTGGACAGCTGCGCGGAGATAAAGAGTGCCCCTTCAGTGGCGTAACTAAATCTGGCAGAGTTTGGAGGAAGGTGCCGGAAAGCGATGCTCGGAGTGTGGGTTGCTTCTACAGTCATATTAGTACCCGAACCTTTCGGAGGGCGCTGACCGCGTCGCTGGACAGCTGCGCGGAGATAAAGAGTGCCCCTTCAGTGGCGTAACCAAATCTGGCAGAGTTTGGAGGCAAGTGCCGGAAAGCGATTCTCGGAGTGTGTGCTGCACCCTGCTGCCGAATCATTTCGGTTGTGTTCAGTGATGCCTATCTGATTCAACATACGCAGGACACCCCCTATCGTGCCCTCTACTGACGACAATGTTAGCCATGTCAGTAGGGGTGTCGTGCGCATGTTGAATCGAAAGCGTATAATGTGATTTTACATGACTAAAACAGACTGGCGCTGTTGCCGACGTCACCGTTGTGATTTTACATGTCTACAAACAGAACGTTCGCTGCTGACTACGTCACCGTTTTGATTTTTTCCATGTCTACAAACAGAACTTTCGTAGCTGACTACGTCATCGTTGTGATTTTACACGACTACAAAGAGAACTTTCATTGCTGACTACGTCACCATTGTGATTTTATATGACTACAAAGAGAACTTTCGCGGCCGACGACGTCATCGTTGTGATTTTACGTGACTACAAATAGAAACTGTTCGTGGTTGTGATTTTATACAACTCCCAATGGACCTTTCGCGGCTGACTTAATCACGTTGATGAACTGGAGAAAGAACGAAAGAAAGAAAGAACGAAAGAAAGAAAGAAAGAAAGAAAGAAAGAACGAAAGAAAGAAAGAAAGAAAGAAAGAGCTCAAATGAAAGCACCCCGAGGATGCATATCCTTTCACCGAAAGCCTCCATGAGCCGCAACCAGATCCATCCCAGGTCATCCTATTCATTAATTTATTTCTGGAGCGCAGTAGATGCCACTCCTTCGTGTTCGTTGGGTGCCAGACCGCGACAGCGTGGGACCGAGATTCCCAGCCGTCCGTTTGCAGCGGCAGAAGCAACAGCAGCAGCGAGATGCCACGACTGGCTGGAAATTCCGCGCGGAGAAGATTGGGTCATCATAAGTTGCCCTAGTTCTGTTCAGTAAAGAGACAACTGTGTTAAAGAACCCGCCTTCGCAATGCTGGCTGGAAAATCCGCGCGGAGAAGATTGGGTCATCATAAGTTGCCCTAGTTCTGTTCAGTAAAGAGACAACTGTGTTAAAGAACCCGCCTTCGCAATGCTGGCTGGAAAATCCGCGCGGAGAAGATTGGGTCATCGTAAGTTGCCCTAGTTCTGTTCAGTAAAGAGACAACTGTGTTAAAGAACCCGCCTTCGCAATGCTGGCTGGAAAATCCGCGCGGAGAAGATTGGGTCATCATAAATGTACTTTAGCAGTAAAATAAATAATAATAAAAATCCACGAGAAAAGGAGAAGACACATAAAGTACTGGTTTTCAACGACCAGTCGAGAGAAGAAGAAGAAGAAGAAGAAGAAGAAGAAGAAGAAGAAGAAGAAGAAGCAAGTTTAATTGTTTTTAATGCCCTGTCAACCAGAAGAAGAAGCTGCTCCTCAGAAAAGTACAAAGATACTATAAGACTGTACTACATACAATGTTTTGCTGTTTGTTGCAAACATTACATAATACGCAATTGTACTGTGAAAAAATTAATGTTTCTCTGCCAATAGCCTACATATATATATATATATATATATATATATATATATATATATATATATATATATCTACACACACACGGCATGGATTACACTGCGAAGATATGTTCCTCTGTCCCTAAACGCTATGGGGCATTGTTTTTGGCTCTATACGCACAGTGTGTAACCGCACTGAAGAGAGATGAAAGTAACCTGCATGGTTATACTGTGGACAGACATGTCTCCGCCGCTCTATCCCCGTGGGGGAATACCGAAGACCCAATGCGCCATCCGCTGAAACAAGCAGAGCGTAGTAGGCCGAAGGTTCTCTTTTAAGACACAAGGTCAATTAAAACAGGCGTGCTTTGCCTATACTATTACACACAGAGGAATTTCGCCTGCCTAGTTTCTGATTTTCCCATTCAATCACCTTTGTTTGAACCAAGTTACCTCCAGCTACAGCGATTCTCTGTTTTAAGACAGGAATAGCACAGGGCGTCGATTTTGAAACAGGCAGGAATCTGGCCCGTCTAGAGTCTCATTTTCCGATTCAGCCAACTTCGTTTGAACCCATCCCTCTCCTAACAGTGATGCGGCATGTTTACTGGGTATGCATATGAATGATGCCTGTAATTTTTATATTCACTCATCAGTAGCTTAGCAAGGACTATAGCTGTTGGACTGAACCTAAACTACAATCTTTGTAAAATAAAGTTTTCGAGTTCGAGTGATTTTTTGTTTTAAGAAGGGACTAGTATATATTGTCAATTTTTAAACACGTGTAGGAGTTTGGTCCGTCTAGTTTCTGATTTTCCGATTCAGTCAACTCCGTTTGAACCCAGTTATCTCCAAACAGTGATTCTCTATTTTAAGACGGGAATAGCACAGAATGTCAATTTTGAAACACACGTGCTTCGCATACAGACAGGAATTATGTGTGTGTGTGTGTGTGTGTGTGTGTGTGTGTGTGTGTGTGTGTGTGTGTGTGTGTGTGTGTGTGTGTGTGTGTGTGTGTGTGTGTGTTTTGGTGTGGTGTGGTGGTGTGTGTGGGTGTGTGGTGTGGGTGGGGGGGGGGGGGGGTGCGTGCGTGCGTGCGTGTGTGTGTGTGTGTGTGTGTGTGTGTGTGTGAGAGCGAGAGAGAGAGAGAGAGAGAGAGAGAGAGAGAGAGAGAGAGGACGAGAGGAGAGAGAGAGAGAGGAGAACGAACGAACGAACGAATTTTTTATTTACGAGGGTAAAGGAATAAGTACAATATACTTTTTTTCATCCAGCCCTCGGGCAAAAACAAAAAACAACAACAACAAAAACAAAATAATTATAAACTCCAAAATTCATATTAACTATTGAGAGAGAGAGAAGAGAGAGAGAGAGGAGAGAGAGAGAGAGAGAGAGAGAGAGAGAGAGAGAGAGAGAGAGAGAGAGACAGACAGACAGACAGACAGACAGAAAAACAGACAGACAGACAGACAGACAGACAGAGTAAAATGAAGAGCATGCATGTATGCATAATATACATATCTAACATCACAAATACTGACAATGTAAATGTTCAAATCATGTTCAAAATCAAAGAAATAGTGCACATATCCTTAATCAACGTTTGTTGTGATTTTTTCCATTAAGTACTGTTTAAATGTTTTTTTAAATGCTTTGTGATCTGACAAAATTTTAATTGATAATGGTAAATTGTTCCATAGGTTTCCCCCGGAATACATCAAGCTACATTTAAATAAATCTAATCTAGGACGGGGTACTACAAGTTTGTGTGAATGTCTGTTCTGATTTGAATGAAAGTTTAATTTTAGATTTGATGGTGCATAACCAGATACTATTTTATGCATAATAATGCCTTTATTAAATTCTAATTTTAATTTTAGCGGAAGAACATCTAAAAGTTTATAGTCGTGAGCTGTCAAAGATGTGGATTTTAGAAGGGTTAATTTAAGGGCTCGCTTGTGAATACTAACAACAGGTTTTAATGTGT
>JABMCL010002216.1:272500-285000 GCA_018857735.1 Alviniconcha marisindica | reverse complement strand
TAATCGGCTTGTGTGCGAGCACACACACACACACACACACACACAGGACACACACACACACACAGGACTTGCCCGAAAGACGCTGTGTTGTGTGAGCCAATCAAACATTGATGACGTTCTGCTCTCTCGCCGCGACCACCCGAGCCGAACCGCCATCTCCACAGGCCGGGCATCAAAATCTGCCGTGGTCACGCACATGGCTCATTTCCGCACACCATTTTGTTCCATCTTTCTCTCTCTCTCCCCCCCCCGCCCCCAGCCTCCCCCCTCTACACAGGCGCATGGTACGAGTGGTAAGGCTGCGGAAGTATCCAAATCAAAGAAAACCTTCCTCTTCTCACAGTATTTCCATCCTAACTAATATCAGTACCCAGTTTCTGCTACAGTCATTTGTGTGTGTGTGTGTGTGTGTGTGTGTGTGTGTGTGTGTGTGTGTGTGTGTGTGTGTGTGTGTGTGTGTGTGTGTGTGTGTTTGTAGTGCGTTTTTTGTTTAGTTTTTGTATAATACTTTGTATAATACTTTATGTAAATTGTTTTGGTAGGACATGTACATGTATGTATAGAATAACATGTTCAGGTTAATATGTATCATGTGAGCGCTCAGGGCGTTGATGAGCGCATGATAAATGTACATTATTATTATTAAAGAAGGTTAGTTCTTGGGTTTAAACTTCCCCTGTCAGTCGCAGAGGGTCACTTCAGAAGAATCACACATACAGTGTTGTTTCACGCCAGTTCATAAATCCCAATCAGTCACTATAAAGCACACAGACTACACAAGAGCTGAATCAGAGTTCAGGACACAACACAGTCAACAGTAGTTACCGCAGTCACGTCGAAAACGGTCAGTACAGCGGGCACATCTCAGTATCCAAACTGACTGGACAAGAAAACAACAACAACAAAAAGATAAGTTATTTCGTTTCTCATCTCATTAAAAATAATAAATCGTTTTTAACCGTTTAACTGTTGTTTAAGTGTCGTTTTGTAGCTTGACGAAGGGGATATCCCCGAAAATTTGCAGACTGTTACTGTGTGCTAATATATAAGCGTTCTTTTGAACCTTTTATGTGTTTGGATCTTGCTTTAGAACGCTAGCAGTCATTCTTGTTTCAGATTTTTGGCACATCTCAGTATTCTAAGCGAAGAGTTAGTGACTTTGGTCTTTCACACTACTCTCCATCAAGGTCAGCATCATGTTCTCAACGACGAGTTAATGACCTTGGTCTTTCACACTACACTCCATCAAGGTCAGCATACAGGTTCTAAACGACGAGTTGGTGACTTTGGTCTTTCACACTACTCTCAAAGGTCTCACAATACAGTTTCTAAACGAACTTTGACAGTTCACGCTACTCTCCAAGCACCGACTTCCCACCTACCTTGTCGTTACTTAAACCTCACCTTTACCTCATTAACTCCGTCAACGACGGCTTCTAATCACCTGTGTGTGTGTGTGTGTGTGTGTGTGTGTGTGTGTGTGTGTGTGTGTGTGTGCGTGGCGTGCGTGCGTGCGTGCGTGCGTGCGTGCGTGCGTGCGTGCGTGTGTGTTGAGAGAGAGAGAGAGAGAGAGAGAGAAGAGAGAGAGAGAGAGAGAGAGAGAGAGAGAGAGAGAGAGAGAGAGAGAGAGAGAGAGACTGCACAGGCAAGAGAGCATTAATTTGGAATCTCCAGGCACAGATCAGTTTGAGAAGTGGGTTCATGGAGGGTGAAAGCAGGAGGCATCCGTGTGTTTTTCGTTTCTTTCTCTTCTTCTTCAGCGATTGGGAAAGTTAAGGCGAAGACAAGGTTAACCGCAGTCGTAACCCCGAAGCACGCGAGCGGATTGGCCGGCAGTCAGTCATTGCTCGGAGCGGGAGAGACTGAATATGGCTGCAAGGGCTGCTTGTTTTTTTCACATGATTATTAGTCCTGTCGTCTGGCATAGGCTCCCATATTCTGTCCGTCATGCTCAAGACGTGTCGAGTTTCAAATCTTGGCAAAAGACCCATTCAAATCTTGGCAAAAGACCCACCTCTTCTGTTTGTCAGTTCTGAGGTGCAGTTGGCCTAGATGTGTCCCAATCTCAGTCCATCAGCGTGTGTATGTGTGTGTGTGTGTGTGTGTGTGTGTGTGTGTGTGTGTGTGTGTGTGTGTGTGTGTGTGTGTGTGTGTTGATGTGTGTGTGTGTGGTGGTGTGTGTGTGTGTGTGTGCATGTGTGTGATGCACGGGGTGTGTTGGTGCGTGCGTGCGTGCGGGTGTGATGTGCTGTGTGTAGTGTGTGGGTTTTACCCCCCCCCCCCCCCCCCCCCCATACACACACAAAGTTGTTTATGTAGCTCGTGGATTTACTGTTGAGTGTCACAGAGTGTCACATATGATCGATAGAGTACTTGTATAGGTACGTACTCTACTTAGTATGTCGCCCCTTCCCCCCAACACAGCTAATCCTCATTTTTGTTTGTTTGTTGGGGGGTAATCGCCTTGAGCTAACCCGAAGAAACATATTTCCCCTGTCATTTACTCTTGGACAACCCAATAGAATTCGACGCAAAGCAACACATCCTTCTGAACCCAACAAGCAAGAGTTAAAAACAAAAAAGTTTTATTCAGGAGGGACTGTGTGTGTGTGTGTGTGTGTGTGTGTGTGTGTGTGTGTGTGTGTGTGTGTGTGTGTGGTGTGTTTTTTGTGTGGTGTTGTGCGTGTGGTGTGCTGCGTGCGTTTGTATGCGTGCGTGTGTGCGTGCGCGCGTGTGTGTGTGCATGTGTGTGCATGCGTGCGTGCGTGTGTGTCTGTGCATGCGTGTGTGTGTGTGTGTGTGTGTGTGTCTGTGCATGCGCGTGTGTGTGTGTGTGTGTGTGTGTGTTGTGTGTGTGTGTGTGTGTGTGTGTGGTGTGTGTGTGTGTGGTGTGTCTGTGCATGCGTGTGTGTGTGTGTGCGCTTGTGTGTGTGCGTGCGTGTGTGCGCGTGCGTGCGTGCGTGCGTGTGTATGTGTGCGTGCGCGCATTTGTGTGTGAATGTATGTGTGTGTGCGTGTGTGTGTGTGTGTGCGTGCGTGCGTGTGTGCACTCCCAGCCCCAGCCTCCACCCCACCGACTGTTAATGGTATGCCACTCGGCACAGTGGTGGTCGCTGGGATGACCTCTTGCCGCCCTCACGGCCCCTGCCCCTTTGGCCAAAACTCCATCAAAACTGCCAATCTTGATTGGCCACCCTCTTCATCTTCATCTCCCCACCCATTGCCACCCCTTCCCTCTCAGTCGTTCCTTTGTGCTGACCCTGTGTGTGTGTAGTATGCTGTATGCTCGCCAAAACTACGAGGAGCATGTCTGGGCTACTACTATTTAACGTTTGCAGACTCTCAGAACTGTCGATAAAGAGCGTGGAATTAAGGTTTTCTTCCTGGATGGATGAAAGAAGGAACTGCTCAATGACCGGAGCATGACCGAACCCAAAGTGTTTGTGGTTTGGCGCAGCAGTGTACTCTCATGTGTGTGTGTGTGTGTGTGTGTGTGTGTGTGTGTGTGTGTGTGTGTGTGTGTGTGTGTGTGTGTGTGTGTGTGTGTGTGTGTGTGTGTGTGTGTGTGTGGTGTGTTTGAGACCGTGTGTGTGTGTGTGTGTGTGTGTGTGTGTGTGTGTGTGTGTGTGTGTGTGTGTGTGTGTGTGTGTGTGTGTGGTGTGTGTGTGTGTGTGTGTGTGGATGTGTGTGTGTGTGTGTGTGTGTGTGTGTGTGTGTGTGTGTGTGTGTGTGTGTGTGTGTGTGTGGTGTGTGGTGTGTAGTGTGTGTGTGCGTGTCGTGCTGTACTGCGTGTGTGTGTATGTCGTGTGTGTGTGTGGGGGGGGGGGCGAGGAGGGGGAGGAGGAGGTAATGGGAGGTGTGTGCAACAGGAGGGGGAGAGGGAGGGGGGAAGTATTGCTGTTTTACGGTCCGCAATTAAAGGTGGCGATAGAGTGGCCTTCACTTTGTGAAGCCGCTACAAAGCCGGCAAACCGACGGTGGGCCTGAGGCCAATGAGCACCTCATCAGCGCTGAGAGAAACTCGATTACTGGCCTCAAGCATGCAAATCGATAAAAATACACTCGGCTACAAAACAGCGTCGCAAGTCAGACGGACGGGAAGCAACAGTTATTGTCTTACGCGCTCCTCCTACTAACACATGCTGTCAGTGAAGTGTTGAGGTGCTTGAGACACCACCTGCGGGCACAAAGCCTGGATTATTACACCGTCGATCGCCGGGAGGAGAGAGACCAGAAGAAAACAACAGAAAAAGGAAGCGCTCGACGATCATCCTTGAAAGAACAAGAAAAGGCCATAGTCAATCAGACAAACATTGGATTGCATCAACAGACTGGCAATGAATATCCGTAACTCTTCTGTCAATGGACAGCATGAACAGACTGGCAATGAACAGCCGTAGGCCATTTTGTCCATGGATAGCATCAACAGACTGGCAATGAATAGCCGTAACTCATTTTGTCAATGGATAGCATCAACAGACTGGCAATGAATAGCCGTAACTCATTTTGTCAATGGATAGCATCAACAGACTGGCAATGAATAGCCGTAAGACATTTTGTCCATGGATAGCATCAACAGACTGGCAATGAATAGCCGTAACTCATTTTGTCCATGAATAGCATCAACAGACTGGCAATGAATAGCCGTAAGACATTTTGTCCATGGATAGCATCAACAGACTGGCAATGAATAGCCGTAACTCACTTTGTCCATGGATAGCATCAACAGACTGGCAATGAATAGCCGTAACTCATTTTGTCCATGGATAGCATCAACAGACTGGCAATGAATAGCCGTAACTCATTTTGTCCATGGATAGCATCAACAGACTGGCAATGAATAGCCGTAACTCATTTTGTCCATGGATAGCATCAACAGACTGGCAATGAATAGCCGTAACTCACTTTGTCCAATGGATAGCATCAACAGACTGGCAATGAATAGCCGTAACTCATTTTGTCCATGAATAGCATCAACAGACCGGCAATGAATAGCCGTAACTCATTTTGTCCATGGATAGCATCAACAGACTGGCAATGAATAGCCGTAACTCATTTTGTCAATGGACAGCATCAACAGACTGGCAATGAATAGCTGTAACTCATTTTGTCCATGGATAGCATCAACAGACTGGCAAAAACTAGCCATAATTCATTTTGTTAATCGATAGCATCAACAGACTGGCAAAACATAGCTCTTTTGTCAATGGATAGCATCAACAGACTGGCAACGAATAGCGGTAACTCATTTTGTGAATGAATAGCACCAACAGACTGGCAATCATTTTGAGTTTTTGCCTTTTTGTGGCCATTTTTGCCGTAACTCATTTTGTTAATCGATAGCATCAAGAGATTGGCACTGAATAGCCGAAACGTTCTGACAATGGACAGCATCAACAGACTGGCACGGAATAACCGTAACTCTTTTTGACAATGGACATCATCAACAAGATTGGCAGTGAATAGCCCTAACTCATTTTGTCAATGGATAGCATCAGAAGACTAGCAATGAATAGCAAGAACTCATTTTGTCAGTCATCTGGCAATGAATAAGCCGTAACTCTTTTTGTCAATGGATAACATCAACAGCCTGGCAATGGATAACTTCAACTCCTTTTGTAAATGGATAGCATCAAGACACTCGCAACGAATAGATTCGATACACTCTGTCAATGAACCGCTTTTGACTATCGGAGTGAATAGTTTCAACGCACTTTCCCCCAACAAACAGCTTAAACAAACTGGGAATGCTTAGCTTCAAGACAATTTCTGGCAATAAATAGCTTTAAAAGATTGGCAAGGAATTATTTCAACAGACTGGCAAGGAACAGTTTCAACAGACTGGCAATAAATATTAGCTTCAACACATGTCCTGTCAATTAATGTTTCCAATAGGATACGCTCCAAAAGACAATGATGTCAAAGATCACCATGCTTACTGTCTCCTGCTTGTTTTGCTTTGGTTTATGTTACCGAACGTCGTTCCACATTTAAATTTCTAATTGCCATTCATATTTAGGTTTGCAAACGGGGCCAGATAGCCATGGAGATCCACACACACACACACACACGCGGTTTTTAGAAAATGGGACTATAGATCCTCACACACACACACACACACACACACACACACACACACACACACACACACACACACACACACACACACACAGACGCACGCACGCATGTACACACATACACACACACTTACACACACACACACACGATGAAACCCATCCTCTCACACACCACACACACACACACACACACACACACACACACACACACACACGGCAATTTTATCAATCCATTACGGAAATTACATGGTCTTCCATACGCCCATACAATATTATATAACAAGACATTGCACCAACTCCCCATGTTCTCACTCTTCCAAACTGCAGTCCACTCGCACAGACAACTGTAGAGACATTTGCTCCCATACATTCCTCCATTTTATTCCAGCCTTGTCATCCCCGCACGCACGCACACACACACACACACACACACACACACACACACACACACACACACACACACACACACACACACACACACACACACACACACACACACACACACACACACACACACAACACACCACACACACACACACACACACACACACCATCCTCACACACACACACACACACACACACACACACACACCACACACACACACACACACACACACACACACACACACACACACACACACACACACACACACACGATGAAACACGAAAGACAAAGTCGAAGGGCGTATAATGGGCGAGAAAATGGGTGGCGAATGGCTATTTTCATACACTTTTCAATCATCATCATCCAGGGTAATGTGCATCAAACAACGGCTACAGGAAGCTAATTCACTCGTAATTACTCCAAAAGGTTTGCGACAGTCGATGTCGCCCTCTGATATCGTACCCATAGGCACACACTCTGACGTTTCCTGGCACTTCCTATTCAATCACCCAAAAAAGATCAATCGGACAAATACAACCCAAAGAGACGAACAACAGCACAGAAACAAACAGAATATGTAAGCTGATCACATTCGCGTCTGATATACATATTACCTTTTCGCCTTGCCACAATCTCTCTCTCTTTCCCCCTCTCTCTCTCTCGAGTAATAAAGTTCAGTCAGTCATATATATACTCTCTCTCTCTTCTCTCCTCTCTCTCTCTCTCTCTCTCTCTCACCTTTCACAAATATATTCCAGAAAGGCCCAGAAAGGAGCCACTGTTCTGTTTATAAATAATAATGGAAATTTGTAAAGCGCCTACCCTGTGGCTCAAAGCGCTGAACAAGCATACACACATAATGTACATCCAGATGGAAAATGTTATTAAAAACACACACGAAGAAACAAAAAACAAACGGTATCGATAAGTGTTTTTAAACACTGTGCTAGAGATGCGCACACACACAAACACACACGGTCTCAAACACACACACACACACACACACACACACACACACACACACACACACACACACACACACACACACACTGTACAGACTGATAGGAGTGAAGGACAAAGTGGCTTAACTGAAGTATTCTGAGAACAGACTATGTCCATCAATGGTCTCATTTGGATCATAAACAACAACAACAACAACAACTCCCCCCAACACACACATTTCGAGAAGGACCTCAGGGAAATATTCACGAAGCGTGTAGTAGGCCCACATTAAACTTAACAAACGAAGGGAGTTAATTAGCGCTCAAAAGACGTCACATCAACACAACAACAAAGACCTGCATCGCCTGAATTAACTGCCATCTGGCTGGCACGCGAGTAAATACAACGTACGTAAACAACGCACGTGAATTCCACTAAAGGTAAATACAACATAGGTATACTCCAGTAAAGGTAACTCTAAATTAGTAAATACAACGTACATAAACTCCACCAGAGGGAACTGTAGATACAAAGTGCGTCGTAAACTCCACCAGAAGGAACCCTAAATACAACGTACGTAAACTCCACTATAGGTAACTTTAAATACAACGTATGTAAACTCCACTATAGGTAACTTTAAATACAACGTATGTAAACTCCACTAAACTCTAAAAGAACCGTTTTTAAACTCCACAAGAACAAAACAACGTATAAACTCCACATAGTAACTTTAAATACAACGTACGTAAACTCCACTATAGGAACTTACAATACACACACACACACACACACACACACATCCTCACACACACACACACAACCATCACAACTATCCTCACACACACACACATTCACTCCCACCCACGTTACACATATGCCAACGGAAACGTGTCCATGGCCGTTACCTATCTCCACTGAACGTACACAACAATGATCTACAACATTATGCTGACGACCTTGTGGACATACATGTACGTCACAATGACAGAAAATTGAGCTGGACAAGTAACTTGGTGTTTTATGTCCAGTCAGCCTCAGCTGGACAAGAACTTGTCACACACACACACAAACACACGCGCCCGCGCGCGCACACACACTCACACACACACACACACACACACACACACACACACACACACACACACACACACACACACACACTCATACGCGCGCTTGCTTGTTTTTAGTTGTTGTTGTTGCCTTTATTCTGTTGGTTTAAACTAAATTTTATTCATTCATCGCAATCATAAGCTCAACAAATACGTACAGGAAACACAAAAGCAGTATGCTTATTTGAGTGTTACCTATATTCTGTTAAGGATGGTGTCATTACATACGTATAAGGCAAGCACATTCTAAAAAAAACCCGGATAAAAGCATGCTCCTGATCAGACCGCACTTTACCCCCGACCGCAGTGGCACTTATGCGGGGACTTCTGCAATTCGGCTGTTTTATGTCAGAAACCATCCCGTTTTCCACTTTTCTCGTTGATCAAAATATAACCAAGTATTGTAACCCGAAGCAGAAAAGCGGAAATGTTCCACAGACTAAAAGCGGCTCGCGATGTTGGGAGGGGCCAAAAAAACAAGCGCCTTAATCGTGCTACTCCCCAGGCCATCCGCGCTGAAAATTAGTATTGGTTACGGCGACGAGCCGTATATGCAGACCAAGCAGAAGACAATCGATTTATGCTCTTTTTTTCTTCCACCCTAATCACACAGTGTTCTTGCTGGTTCTTAGGACTTGTTGTGTGTGTGTGTGTATGTGTGTGTATCGTGTGTTGTGGTTGTGTGGTGTGTGTGTGTGTGGTGTGTGTTGTGTGTGTGTGTTGTTGGTTCCGTGAGATGATGTGTTGTTGTTGTTGTGTCTGTAAGTGTGTGTGTGTGTGTGTGTGTGTGTTTGTGTGTGTGTGTGTTGTGTGTGTGATGTTCATGTGTGTGTGTGTGTGTGTGTGTGTGTGTGGTGTGTGTGTGTGTGTGTGTGTGGTGTTCTGTGTGTGTGTGTGTGTGTGTGTGTGTGTGTGTGTGTGTGTGTGTGTGTGTGTGTGTGTGTGTGTGGTGTGTGTGTGTGTTGTGGTGTGTGGTGTGTGCGTGGTGTGTGTGGTGTGTGTGTGTGTGTGTGTGGTGATGTGAGTGTGTGTGTAGGGGAGAGAGAGAGAGAGAGAGAGAGAGAGAGAGAGAGAGAGAGAGAGAGAGAGAGAGAGAGAGAGAGAGAGAGAGGAACTCGAAGCTTTATTTACAAGATTGTAGTTTAGGTTCAGTCAAAAACCTGTCTAACAACTAGTCCTTGCTAAGCTACTAATGAGTAAATATAAAATTACAGGCATCATTTGTATACATATAGGCATGAACGAGTGAGTGAAATTGTATACATCAGAATTTCCACACAAAACAGCGTGTTCACAGCGCCAGACGTACACATACATCACTCAGTTACACGTTACGAGTATAAAAGAGAGAGAGAGAGAGAGAGAGAGAGAGAGAGAGAGAGAGAGAGAGAGAGAGAGAGAGAGAGAGAGAGAGAGAGAGAGAGAGTGTGTGTTGTGTGTGTGTGTGTGTGTGTGTGTGTGTGTGTGTGTGTGTGTGTGTGTGTGTGTGTGTGTGTGGTGTATGCATGCGTATTTCTAATGCGAGCGGTACCTGAAAACCAAACAAACTGAGGTCCGATCTTTACAGCACCTGATTGTCTGCCTTGTCCAATTACACTAGTGTAAAATTAAAGGAAGACGTTTATTTTATTTAAGGGGGACCCGAGGCGAAGACGATAGTTGGCATGCAAACATATATATATATATAAAAAAAAGAAGCAATTAATGTGTAAATATTTTCATCTGCAGGCTGCATTTGGTTCTTTTATTAATATTTATACAAAAGAAGTACTTTTTGTTTTGTTTTTTGCTTCGAATTTTCAGATCCTCATGAATACAAAGCAGGACGACGCTGGCCCTACCGACGTAGCTGCCACTTTTGCCAAACATGCGGGCCCTGTTCATTACATCACTGATACAGACTTCTGGGCACAACATGGCAGCACTCACGGTAGTGCTTTTTGCGGAGTCCAAACAACTGGACCGGAAATCTAGTGTAAAACTGAGTGTGTGTGTGTGTGTGTGAGAGAGAGAGAGAGAGAGAGAGAGAGGAGAGAGAGAGAGAGAGAGAGAGAGAGAGAGAGAGAGAGAGAGAGAGAGAGAGAGAGAGAGGGAGAGGGAGGAGGAGAGGGAGAGAGAGGAGAGGGAGGAGGGAGGAGGAGGGAGGGAGGGAGGAGGAGAGAGAGAGAGAGAGAGAGGAGAGAGAGAGAGAGAGAGAGAGAGAGAGAGAGAGAGAGAGAGAGAGAGAGAGAGAGAGAGAGAGAGATGCACGCACACACAGACAGACAGACAGAGACAGAGAACTAAAGGTTACTGGCACATTCGCATAGCTGGACGTGTTTTAATTTAAGATGTATCTAGCCACACCCACCCTCATTTCAACAACACTTCTTGTAATAAGCTAGCCAGCAGCATAATAAATAAGGTCTTCCGATTCGACCCTCGGCGCTTGGGTACCGCGGAAGCAGACATTAAGACCTCCTGTACTGAAAATACAGTGCTATCAAAGGCACTCTTTCGTTTTAAAGCCTAGAATAGGTTCGAGAATCACTTAGCATGCTTCGCACACTGCCAGGTCTCCAAGCTTGCGTTTCCAATGTCTGCCTTTCCGGTTCATTCCACTGTACCTGTTTTGTCAATCTTTCCCCAACAACAATGGAAAATGTCTCCTTTTTCGACCATCACGACAATAAACGTGATGTACATCACGAACAGCGAGTTAGAATCGTAACATGCAACAACAACAGTAAAACACACTTACACTCGGGATTTGATTTCACTCTTCTCTCCACTGGCTGCTCACTGGTTCACGAATAACGTACAAACTCGCTTCTCTGTGCTACACCTGCCTCAGCTCAATCGCTCCTGGATACTTGACTGAACTTAAAGTTTACAAACCAACCCGCCAGCTACGCTCTTCTTCTATTACTTCCATTCTTTGTCTTCCTAAGTTCCTTCTCTGTGTATGCACGCACTCGCTTGGTCAGATATCTTTGTTTATGCTGCACTGTCTGTCAGGAACAGTCTCCCTTGCAAAGTTAGATCATCAAACACACTCACATCGTTCAAATCATCTCTGAAATCGTACCTCTGTGCTTGCTGTCAGATAACGCGCGCGCGCGCGCGGTGTGTGTGTGTGTGTGTGTGTGTGCGTGCGTGCGTGCGTGCGTGCGTGTTTGTGTGTGCGTGTTTGTGTGTGCGTTTGTTTTGACTGTGTTTTGGTTCTTTGCTTTGTAATGCGCTAAGTGCTCCAATCTGTAGAAATAGCACATAAAAGAATACATTAATATAATTGATGAGTCGTGTTTGGGGCCTGATAAGACCTTTGCGGTTGACGAGAATTGAGACCACTCAGTCCCGATTTAACCCACTGATCACAGCAGCAGAACTGGCACAAAAGCCGACGAGAATAATAATAAATGATAATAAAAAAGAAAACAAAAACTCTACCCAAAGCGGCGCCACATGCTTGTCTGCGACCCACAACTGTGTATTTGAAGTCAAGCCACCCAAACCCGTTCTGGACGACTTCTCAGCAATGCGTCCTCAGGAAATATGCGCCCATACCCCTCCCCCCGCCCCCCCCCCCCCCCCCCCCCCCCGACAACTGTACAATTTAAATTCATGAAGGAAATCACCAGCAGCGGCCCCTGGAGAAAATTAGCGCATGATCACCTACATAACCTTCGGCAGAGGAAATGGCCCGGGTGGGGCAGTCATCATCTGGGGTTGGGGTCGGATCCAGTCCTGACCTGCACCCTCCACCTCCACCCTCCAGTCGACTACCACGCCGCAATCGATCCTGCTAATGACCCTGAGCCGTTGTCGGCGGGGCCGTGGGCAAATGACATACATGGAACAACGGTAGTAAGGCCATCACAGCATACACGAATGTGGCCAATCAGAAATTGGTGACCATGTTTGGGGCTTTCGAGGCTTTAGCGTGGCTATATGTGGTACGCCGTAAAAGGGAAATACCAAGCGGGAAAACAAGTCGTTGAAGCTGAA
>JABMCL010002216.1:222500-267500 GCA_018857735.1 Alviniconcha marisindica | reverse complement strand
ATGCAATCCTTAAACAGTGATAATCTCTCATCCACCCACCTCGTACCCGCCACATATCCATGAAATGTAGGGGCCAGTATCTATACCTCTGGCATTAAAATGGCGGAACAAAATGGCGACCACTTACTGGCCGTAAATCCAGTCTTCTTCTTCTTCTTTTCTCTCTCTCCGCCTCTCTCTCTTTCTCAAAAAAAAAAGAAAAAAAAAAAAGGAAAAAAAAAGGAAGAAAGGCTTGAAAAAACTGCAATGATCAAAACGCACATAAAGTGTTTTTTTGTTGTTGTTTTTTAAATGCTGGTTTTAATTAGCCAACACAAAAAATGCGCTCCTGTTAGTGGAAACACCTTTCTCAAGCAACAGACAGATGATAGCTACACAAACAAGATGAAAAGCGTGCAAGCACTCATCTTTCAGTCAGTGTCGGAGTTTCCATGAAAACTAAAGTCAATGCAAATTTACGAAAATTCAATTACAACTTCCCAAGTCCTCGACCACATCCTGGACGGTCTGGCCCAAAGAGATCAATCAAACCACAAGCAAAAAATCTTATTTACCATTCATCAAGTTCATGACTCACATCTCTCTCTCTCTCTCTCTTCAATTTCATGACACGTCGCTTCACGTTTGGAACGTCGCAGACAACAGCGAAAGTCGTATCAGAGTGAAGGAAACAATCCATCAAGTTATAAATAAAAATCTGATGCACTGCTGAAAGTCTGATGCACTGCTCGCATGAATAACACCACACTTGACTTCTGAAGAGGATTGGAGGAAAATGAATCCGGATGACTGGAACGGTTGTTTAGTTAAGTGGATTTCAACGTCCCGTCAACTGCACTGGGTCACCTCATGTTGACCAAACTCTGTCATAAACAAAAACCCTTCTCATGAGTAAAGCCTTTCTCAGGTCTACAAAAATGAATCCGTACACAAATGTAAACCAGAACATGCATACACGCACACAAACATTCAAACACAAATTTTCGACGTTAGTCCCTTCAGTATTGCCCTTGTTAAAAACAACAACAACAACAACAACAACAACAAACTAATGCCCGTAAAAAAAAAAGGGAAGTAAAAAGGTCAGCACATGCTGGTATCGTCGACCATTCCTTCTGATTTATCGTTAAAGGATTACAGACAACAGCAACAAACAAAACAAACATACAAAGAAAGAAAGAAAGAAAGAAAGAAAGAAAGAAAGAAAGAAAGAAAAAAGAAAGAAAACAAAAAACAAAAACAAAGGAAAAGGAAAAGGAAATGTTAAAAACCACACTCGCCTTCGTTAGAAGAGTCTATACTAACAATGTCTTATTGTCTAGTCGTCTAGTCCGAACGTTTGGAGCACAAGCAAAACACTTGCTGTGTTTAGAGTCGCGTGTCAGGATTACTTTTAGCTACAGTAATCTCACATGACATGACAAACTCCATTATTAAAGCCCCCGAAGTCGGAGAGCAGCTGCTGAAGTGGCGGGTAACGCTGGACTTGTATATGTATATATACATGTATGACAATATGTACAAGTGTAGGGAAACAGTTGCACACGTTACCTTCTCACCCAGCATTGGGTGAAACTCGGAGTTTTAGCAGAGTAAAGTGGAACGAACAGACAGACAGACAGACAGACAGACAGACAGACACCAAACAAACAAAAAACATACAACAATGAAACAAAAAAGCAACCAGAAACCATTAAAAAAAGAGAGAGAGAGAGAAAGAAAAAAAGAGAGAGAGAGAGAGAGAGAGAGAGAGAGAGAGAGAGAGAGAGAGAGAGAGAGAGAGAGAGAGAGAGAGAGAAGAGAAGAGGGCAAATTACCTATAATCAGACCCATACCAGGTTAAAACGGGGAATGAAATTTCATAGCTCTGCGCTCCACACCAGAGGTAGGTGTGCATGCGTACGTGCGTGCTGTGCGTGTTGGTTTTTCATGTGAGTGTGTGTGTGTGTGTGTGCGTGCGTGCCTGTGTGTGTGTGTGTGTGTGTGTGTGTGTGTGTGTGTGTGTGTGTGTGTGTGTGTGTGTGTGTGTGTGTGTGTGTGTGCTGTGCGTGCTGTGTGCGTGTGTGTGTGCTGTGGGCGTCGTGTGTGTGTGTGTGTGTGTGTGTGTGTGTGTGTTGTGTGTGTGTGTGTGTGTGTGTTGTGTGTGTGTGTGTGTGTGTGTGTGTGTGTGTGTGTGTGTGTGTGTGTTGGTTTTGCATGTATGTGTGCGTGCGTGCGTGTATGCATGCGTGTGTGTGTGCGTACTTGGGTGTGTGTATGTACACGTGAGTGCGTGAGCGCGGGCACGTGTATGGGGGGGGGGGGGGGGGTAATTTCTGCGTCCGCGGTTCCCTGGCGTGGGACTGAAGACGACGGAAAGCGGCGCGGGAAAAGCCATGACTCCACAGTTAAACAGCTACCCTGTCTGCCAGCTCTCTCTGCATGAGGACGACTCTGCTGACCACTCGCCTGCCACTGCCTGTCCGCATCAAAATGCGGAGGGAAATTAACTGACACCCTCCTAGAGCCTCTGCAGGCCAGCGGCGGCCGCAAACACACACACACACACCACACGCATGCACGCACGCACGCACACACACACAGACACACACACACGCATGAACACACACACCACACACACACACACACACACACACACGCATGCACACACAAACAGGCATACCCACACATACACACGGACCCACACATACACACGCACGCGCTCACGCGCAGACACACACACATACACACACACACACCACATCCAACGCACGTACACGCACACCACACACACACACGCACGCACACACACACGCGCACGCACGCACACAAACACACACACGCACAATTATCCACACCCCCATACACACACGACACACACAAACACACGCACACTCCCCCCTCCCCTCCCCAACGCCCATTTAGACCCCACTTGTTTGCCCCCATGGGGTGGATGGGGGGAAGGGAAATTAGTCCCCAAGACAGTGAATCATCGGAACGATTAAGGGAGAACAGCAGGGCGGCGATGAAGCGGTGGGCCCCGTGTCCCCCCGGGACTGGCTGTCGTTCGACCGTCATGTATGCTAAAATGCTGGGGTCTGAGTGGAATTCCTCTCACCTTGGCAGCACCTAGGCCGCCGGAAAAGCTATTAGCCTCCAAGGCCACTTTCCCAGGGAAGGCAGGGAAAAGCTGTGAAGTGCGTGGGGAAAGAAAAAGAAAAGGAAAACACACACAAACACACACACACACGCACGTACACACACACACACACACACACACATACGCACATACACAGACACACACACACACGCACGCACGCACGCGTGCACACACATACACACGCGCGTGCACGCACGCATGAACACACATGGACACATACACACACACACACATACAGACAGACAGACAGACAGACAGACAGACAGACAGACAGACAGACAGACAGACAGACACACACACACACACACGCACACACATGGACACACACACAGGCACAAACACACACACACACGCACACACACACACGCGCACACAGACACTGACACGCACACACATGGACACACACACACACACGAAAGAAAGAAAGAAAGAAGGGGAAAAAAGAGGAACTAAAGCCGTAAAGAGCTGGAAAGAAGAGAATCCCAAAAGTGCAAGTAGCACCTTGAGGACAATGAAATCTGATACGAGTAACTTTAGGAGACTTAACTCACATTCATCAACTTGAAACCTTTTTATTTTTAGCAAGCAGAACAGACGCTCACTGGACTAATATTCAAAACAGGGGGTTGGGGGGGGGGGGGGGGCATAACTGCGGGAGGGGGCGGGCGCATAACTGTCATTAGTTTCTTTCAAATGTTCCTCTGACTTTGGGAATGTGCTAATGTCGTCAAAGAAACGAATGCATTCATTGATACTACTCCTACTATTACTGCTAATAATGACAGCGGTCATTTCTGTAGCACCGTATCTCACCGACAAGGGTGAGCTCACCGCGTTTTACAAGATCAACAAGAATATTCTAAAACCTATAATATATAAACAGAATGCACACACACACACACACACACACACACACACACACGCACACACACACACACACACACACACCACACACACACACACACATACACGGGCGCACAGAAGGAACGTAACTGGAATGAACCCTAAGCGCCGTACCAGCAGATACTCACTGAGCTCGAAAATCGGTATCACATACTAGAGGCGCTCCAACATTGGTGACAAGTCAGCTTGGAAGAAGAAGAAGAAGAAGATGAAGAAGAAGAAGAAGAATGTGGCTTCGAATGAAGCGACACTGTAAACTGGAGCACGGTTGTATGGTGTACACAGAACTTGCGCCGAGACGGCAGCAGTTTCGCGTGGCACCAGCCATGCAACAACAAAACAGCGCTGTCAGGACACCACTTCGTTGGATATCAAAAAAGAAAAAGAAAAGAAAAATGCTATAAAAGGATAGTTCAGAATTACTTCCTTACTTCCTTGCTCAGAATCACATGCGACATGAGCGCAGTGAGCAGTGAGTGTGCTCGAGGGCAGAAAGAAGTAACTTGGTGTTTTAAGCCTAGTCAACCAGTGCGGTTATATCAGGGCGATACACATTCTGGTCATCATTTATTACTTTTGAAAACAGCGCTATATAAAAGCGATCAATGATAATAATAAAGAGCAAAAAAACACAAAAAAACACACAACAACAACAACAACAAAAGTCGTCACCTCTAGGTTTGCTCACCCTACCCCTTCCAGTCAACGGGATAAAAAATAAAATAAAATAAAATCAAATCTACCCAAACAATGCTGTCCCCTACTTCGCGTCCAACGTCTGTCTAACAGTGGCCGCCTAGTCCTTCCCTTTTAGTGTGAGAAGGGTCACAGCACTTTGCATCCAGCAGACCGATTCCCAGCTTCCGGACGCAGGGTATAAAGACGGGGGGAGGAGGGAGGGGGCATAGAGAGGGGGAGGGGGAGGGAGGGGGGAGGGGGGGCCCGGAAACGGAGGTACTCACGCCCGACGCTCCCCAGCCAACAACACAACAGCATCAAGGCATCGCTGATTGCATGCATCAGCTTTAGTACTCGGGGATAAAAGTACAACAAAAAGTTCCGAGGGCATCTGGGGGAACGTACCCGCGGACCGTGCGGACCAATGAAAAAGGTCGCTGACCCGCCACGTGGACCTTTTGCCACACGTTGATTGGCTGGAAACGTCTGCTGCTGTTAGCACGGCAGGAATATAGAACGAACGTGATTTATCGTCTTGTTTACCTTAGAGATGGACGCGGAGAACGATCTTCTTTGTGCTGTCCTTGGCATATCTACGAGGGCCTCTCCAGTCATATGTCCATTGTTCTTCGAACGGGAAATAAATGATTCGCGATCGGAACCCTTTGAAAATTCTACACTTAGACTGTAGAATGGTCTTCCGCAGACTGCTACAGATTGGAAGTCCTCGGCGACCTTTTGCAGACGCAGGAAAACTCACCTGTTTTAAACCGAGTGTCATCCTCTCCTCTCTTGCTTAGAACGTCAATGAGAGAGAGAGAGAGAGAGAGAGAGAGAGAGAGAGAGAGAGAGAGAGAGAGAGAGAGAGAGAGAGAGAGAGAGAGAGAGAGAACTTTTTTTTTTACCCCCTTCTATATCTCCTAGGCTTCGGTCCTTCTGTTTCTTTTTGCATCGTGTCTCTGCCAGTGTGTCTGCGCCTTGAACATCGGTGCATTTCACGTGAACAGTTAGCAGTTTTGAAGCCAACTTCCCGATGTGCCAGCGTGTCTGGTTGACGATAGTAGTGGTGCGTGCATGTAGGTTGGTTGAGGATTACATGTGTGGGTGTAGAGGGTGGACAAGAGGGTTATGCTTTCTGCTGTGATAATTTGTATTACCGATTTTTTTGTGTATGTCTGTTTATTGTTATCAGTTTAAATGCTTTTGACGTTGCTCTGAAGTTCTTTTTACATTTTTTATTTTTTTTAATGAGCTTTAGTAGTTAGCTGAATTGCCTTGTGAGGGATGATTAAAGCATAATTTATTACCTTGACTTCGTTGGGGAGTCTACGTTAGTGCATGAAAAATGTTAACTGATGCCAGCTACCTTCAACAATGTCACACCACAACCCCCCCCCCCCCCTCCCCAGCAAGAAAACAAAACAGCAAACGTTCAGTCAACTCTGTTTAAAGCTGTATGGAAAATGGTACTGTCGAATTATACTGAGCGCACGCACCTGTGTGTGTGTGTGTGTGTGTGTGTGTGTGTGTGTGTGGTGTCGTGGTGGTGCGTGGTGCGTGCGTGCTGTGTGTGTGTGTGTGTGTGTGTGTGTTATTAATGTGTGTGTGGTTTGTGTGGTTATGTGTGTGTGTGTTGTGTGTGTGTGTGTGTGTGTGTGTGTTGTTGTGTGTGTGTGTGTGTTGTGTGTGTGTGTGTGTGTGTTGGTGTGTGTGTGTGTGTGTGTGTTGTGTGTGTGTGTGTGTGTGTGTATTTGTGGTGTGTGTGTGTGTGTGTTGTATGTTGTATGTGTGTTATATATTAGTTGTGTGTTTTGTGTGTTTATAGTGTTATTGTGTGTGTGTGTGTGTGTGTGGTTGTGTGTGTGTGTGTTGTGTGTGTGTGTGTGTGTGGTGTGTGTGTCGTGTGCGTGCGTGTGTGTGTGTGTGTGTTGCATTTGCAGTAACTGCGAACTAACCCCGGTCACTGTAGAAACAGTATACAATTCGCCCGTCATTGAAAGAACACAATGTATTTATATACGCTGGTGCATAATAAACCACCTTTGGAGTGAAGAGAGAGGAAAAAAGTGCTGCCGGGAAACACTTATAAAACTGGGACGTCATCATGTGTTCCAGGCCCTTTGTGTATCAGGCTCGGTGTGTACCAGGCCCGTCGTGTACCTGGCTAGGTGTGTACCAGGCCCGTTGTGTATAAGGCTAGGTGTGTACCAGGCCCGTCGTGTACCTGGCTAGGTATGTACCAGGCCAGTTGTGTGCCAGACCCGGTGGGTACCTGGCTAGGTGGGTACCAGGCCCGTTGTGTACCAGGCTAGGTGTGTACTAGGCCCGTTGTGTACAAGGCTTGGTGTGTTCCTGGCTAGGTTTGTACCAGGCCCGTCAAGAACCAGGCTAGGTGTGTACCAGGCCCGTCGTGTATCAGGGTAGGTGTGTACCAGGCCCGTTGTGTACCTGGCTAGGTGTGTACCAGGCCCGTCGTGTACCAGGCTAGGTGTGTACCAGGCCCGTCGTGTACCAGGTTAGGTGTGTACCAGGCCCGTTGTGTACCTGGCTAGATGTGTACCAGGCCCGTTGTGTACCTGGCTAGGTGTGTACCACACCCGTTGTGTACCAGGCTAGGTGTGTACCAGGCCCTGTGTATACCAGGCCCGTTGTGTACCAGGACCGTCGTGTACCAAGCCAGTTGTGTACCTGGCTAGGTGCGTATCAGGCCCGTTGTGTACAGGGCTTGGTGTGTACCAGACCCGCCATGTACCAGTCTAGGTGTGTAGCAGGCTCCTTGTGGACAAGGTTAGGTGTGTACCAGGACCGTTGTGTACCAGGCTAGGTGTGTGCCAGGACCGTCGTGTACCAGGCTAGGTATGTACCAGACCAGTTGTGTACCTGGCTAGGTCTAGTAGGTGTGTATCAGGCACGTTGTATACCAGGCTAGGTTTGTACCAGGCCCGTTGTGCACAAGGTTTATGTGTACGAGACCCGTTGTGTACCAGGCCCGCCATGTACCAGGCTAGGTGTGTAACAGGCCCCTTGTGTACCAGGCTAGGTGTGTACCAGGACCGTTGTGTGCCAGGCTAGGTGTGTAACAGGCCCCTTGTGTACCAGGCTAGGTGTGTACCAGGCCCGTCGTGTACAAGGATAGGTGTGTACCAGGCCCGTCGTGTACAAGACTATGTGTGTACCACGCCCTTGCGTATAAGGTTCGGTGTGTACCAGGCCCGTTGTGGATCAGGCTAGATGTGTACCAAGCCCGTTGTGTACCTGATGGCTAGGTGTGTACCAGGCCCGTCGTGTACCAGGCTAGGTGTGTACCAGGTCCGTTGTGTACCTGGCTATGTGTGTACCACACCCTTGTGTATAAGGTTCGGTGTGTACCAGGTCCGTTGTGTACCAGGCTAGATGTGTACCAGGCCCGTTGTGTACCTGCTGGCTAGGTGTGTACCAGGCCCGTCGTATACCAGGCTAGGTGTGTGTCAGGTCCGTTGTGTACCTGGCAATGTGTGTACCACCCTTTAAGTTCGTGTGCCAGGCCCGTTGTGTACCAGGCTAGATGTGTATCAGGCCCGTTGTGTACCTGATAGCTAGGTGTGTACCAGGCCCGTTGTGTACCAGGCTAGATGTGTACCAGGCCCGTTGTGTACCTGATGGCTAGGTGTGTACCAGGCTAGGTGTGTGTCAGGCCCATATGTGTGTTACAGTCCTATTGTGCGGCCCTGACCCTAAACACAATAGTCTAGCTGGTAGTTAATGGGCCGACCCCCCAAAAAAACATGCAGACATGGTCAGCAACTCGTAAACAAGTGACGAACAGAACGAACACGATTTCACTCCTCAGGCAACGTGTACTTCGGTAAGAGAAACCTTCATCCGCTCTTTGTGAAAAGATTTTCTTTCTTTTTTGTGTGGATATTTTTGTTTTTGTTTTGTGTGCGCCCCTCCCCCACCCCCCCACCCCCCTCCCCACGCAAACATAGGCATTCGCTCGCATATAAGTTTTACTACCTGTGCAAGAATAAGAGCAAAGCAATATATTTCATGAGAACTGCTTTATTTACATTGTCAACAATACAACACATTTGAGAAGCATTTCACAATGGCAGATGGCATAATTATAGTAAGTACACACAGCCTGAGGTACTGCACAATTAATATTCACGGCTCCACCCACGTGCATGACGTCATGAACACACTGGAGGAAAATCACTGGTGCTGAAACTTCTGACGTGGAGTGCATTACTAATATTATGTGATGCGGTGTGTGCACACAGACATATGCCTCCCTCCCTCCCTCTCTCTCTCTCTCCATATATAATATATTCGACAGGAGTTTGTTTTGTACCCTGACACGTATCAGTCACGGCGCAAAATCCAAATCCAGCAGGATTTCCAATTGTACAGGTAAAAATTAAAACCGCGATTTCTCCCCGAGCGGGAGAAATCAAAATTCGAGATCTCTGCCGGTAGGATTTTAAATCATACCAGTATTGATCGTAATTGTGATTTCCACCGGGAGAAATCCCAACCCTGAACACCACTGAAATCGATTCTAATAGAAAAAAATTACTGATAAAATGTAAAACCTGACCAGTACAACGCCCCCGACACACACACAAAGCGGTTGCAAGGCGAGATGTTCAAGTATGTGAAATGATACCACGATAAATCTTCCGCAAATTTTCAGGGGCAGTGCCCCTTTCACCATGCCAGCACACTGTGCGATTCAAGCAAATGACATCAAACGTGACGTCGAACAAATAGACGTGACATATTCTTCTGTGTCTTTAACTGAAGGCATTGCGTTGTCATAAACGTGCGCGCGCGCGCGCGTGTATTTGTGTGTGTGTGCGTGCGTGCTCGTGCGTGCGTGCGTGCGCGTGCGTGCGTGTGCGTGCGCTGCGTGCGTGCGTGTGTGCGTGCGTGCGTGCTGCGTGCGTGGTGCGTGCTGTGTGTGTGTGTGTGTGGGTGTGTGTGTGTTGTGCGTGCGTGCGTGCGTGCGTGTGTGTGTGTGTGTGTGTGTGGTGTGTACATGCGGCCGCACGAGCATATGAACACGTGCGAGTTTCTGTCCAGTGAATGGTCCTTGACGCAGTGGTATTTCGCCAACGCAGGTTTGTTTCACGCAGGCCGCACACGAAAACCACCAACCAACACCGTAGCTATAATTATGGGCACCTCGCGAATCCTGCTGAACGCCGTCCTGCCAAAAAGTGTGATGTAATCAGTGATGGTGGAACTTCTTTCTCTTTTATGGTACTTTACGTCCACAGAAACCATAAGGCTTATTAGGGACAGGGAGCCCAGGACAGCCACAGAGTTCAGGAGCTGTGTGAAAGTCGAGGTGGCCGTCCTGGGCTGTCCGTCCTAATGAGCCTTACGGTTTTTGTGGACGTAAAGCAATACTGAACCATGCTTAGGCACTGGTCGCAGTTTGTCCTTAATATGTCAACCGGTATCCGAGGACCTGAAGCTCTACATCATCATCAGGACAGCCACCTCGACGTTCACACAGTTCCTGAGCTCTGCGGTGGCAAGTTGTCGTGCACACACGTTTTTACCAAGCTACGTCGATTGTTTATCTGCGCCAGGGTGATGTAGCTCAAACATTTCCTTCGTGAAACACATCGGCGGCGGAATTTATACCCACTTAAAAAACAAAAACAAAACTGCATCCTGTTGCTCTCACTCGGAGTCAGGCTCCCCATTAAAGTCTTTTTATAGTAAATACACGATTTGGGGAAATAAAAAGGGACGCAATTTGGGGGAGGTTTCCTTACGTATGGCTAGTTTTGAAAGCTTCCTCGTCTGCTCGCCTTCGGCCACCGTTCGTGTAAGAGGATCGCAAAAAGGAGCGAGTGCGATGCCTGTGATTCTCGTCAGGGGATCAGGAGGGCGTAACTCTGTCGCGGCAAAGAAAACACCCCTAAATTGCGTCCCCTTTTACTTCCGAAGATCGTCTGTTGAAAATCGAGCCACCTCCACCCCCAAACGAGAGAGAGAACTCGAACTCGAAAATTTTATTTTCCGAGGATCATTTCGACCCGTCTAACAACTATTCCTTGCTAAACTACTCTGAGTGAGTGAGTGAGTGAGTGAGTGAGTGAGAGAGAGAGAGAGAGAGAGAGAGAGAGAGAGAGAGAGAGAGAGAGAGAGAGAGAGAGAGAGAGAGAGAGAGAGAGAGAGAGAGAGAGAGAGAGAGAGAGAGAGAGAGAGAGAGAGAGAGAGAGGAGAGAGAGAAGAGAACTCGAACTCGAAAACTTTATTTTCCAAGGATTGTAGTTTAGGTTCATTTAGACCTAACAACTAGTCCTTGCTAAACTACTGAATAAGTGAAACATGGAGAAACAATTATATGAAAACAAAAAACAAAAAACAGAGAGAGAGAGAGAGAGAGAGAGAGAGAGAGAGAGAGAGAGAGAGAGAGAGAGAGAGAGAGAGAGAGAGATTCATTTTATATATATATTTATAACCATGTCAAATTTAGATGAACTTAGAACGTGATACGTTCAGAAAACACTCAAATAAAGGCAGATGGACGAAAGGTCGAAAGCTCCAAGTAACTGTTTAATGCTGTCAGTATCCATTTTACTCACTGAATAAATTTGCCATACGATTTCGTTCCGTCCGATCTACGGCTGTCGAATCCCACACTGCTGCAGAGTTGGTGCCTTGAACAACATGCGTGTGTCATGTCGCCATGTAATAATAATGATAACAAGAAAACAACAGCAACAATATTTCCATAGCATCCTATTTCACTGACAAAAGCGAGCACACCGCCCTTAACAAGATCAACAAAAATGGGTACATTAAAACCTCAAAACCAATAATTATATTGTCCTAAAATTGTATTCCTCGCACACCATACCCGCACATGTACACACACACACACACACACACACACACACACACACACACACACACACACACACAAGGAATGTAACGAAGAGTGAGGGAGGATAAAGCGGTGGGGGTGGGGGCGTGGGGGTGGTGGTGGGGCGCAAGCAAAAAGACAGACACGGGAATCACGTGAACAGTGACACGAAATAACAGAATAATAATGGACAGCTTTTATAACGAGTGACCAACTCTTTTGGCAAAACAAAACTCAATGCGCTTGCACACACACACATTTTACGCACAAACCGACACGTAATCTACTACTACAGGAATGGTCTACCTGGGTTTGTGAAAGGCCCTTCGAAAGAGGAAAGTCTTGATCTGGGTTTTGAACTCAGACAGAGCGGGGAGACCGCGCGCACCGTCAGGCGGTGATTTGCGACACGTCGAATCAGTGCCTCACCGTTTGTTCTCCGTCCATCCGAAGCGGCCTTACTGACGGGCAAAAAGAGACTGGACTCCATCCACTCTCTGGCTTCCTGTAGTACGCTTCGGCTGTCACATCGCCCGTCAACCAATGTCAAAACAAGCGCATGAGCGTGAGCTTGAATGTGTGTGTGTGTGTGTGCATATATATATATATGTGTGTGTGTGTGTGTGTGTGTGTGTGTGTGTGTGTGTGTGTTGGTGTGTGGTCTGTGTGGCGTGCGTGTGTGTGTGTGTGTGTGTGTGCGTGCGTGCGTGCGTGTGTGTGTGTGCGTGCGTGCGTGCGTGCGTGCGTGCGTGCGTGCGTGCGTGCGTGCGTGCTGTGTGTGTGTGTGTGTGTGTTTGTAGTACGTTTTTTGTTTTGTTTGTTTTGTATAATACTTTATGTAAATTGTTTTGGTAGGACTGTGCTCTACATGTGTATAGAATATCATATTTAGGTTAATATGTATCATGTGAGCGCTCAGGGCGTTGATGAGCGCATGATAAATGTACATTATTATGATTATTATGGTGCTATTTCGGGTTTCGCTTGCAACGGTAGGGCTACACTAGAGAACGGGGCGGGAATAGCTCGTCGGTAAAGCGTCTGACTGAAAAGCCAGGCGCAACACTGACGCGGGTTCGAGTCTCCGACGCGGCAAGGAATTTTTCGCCCAGAGTCAACTTCTGGTGCAGACTCTCTTCCGGTGTCCGTACAGCCACCCCTGTGCAATCGCGTGTGTCAGCATCTGTGCGCACGTTCAAAATGCCAAACATTGGCAGCCATACCATTGTTTGGACACAGGAAAATGCTGCACCCACTGGTAGGACAGGGGATAGCGCTGCTCTTGCGGCTGCAGTACCTTACCCAGGTAAGGCGAGCCAAATTTCCTGCAAGAGGCAATGAAGTATACATGCACACACACACACACACACACACACACACACACACATATATATATATATAATATAGAGAGAGAGAGAGAGAGAGAGAGAGAGAGAGAGAGAGAGAGAGAGAGAGAGAGAGAGAGAGAGAGAGAGAGAGAGAGGGAAAAAAGAAGTCTCTCCGTGTGACTCCTGGGCACCGCACCGTGCAGGAAGGACTTAGTATGGTGTCAATGTAGAGAGAGTATAACAAAGTCCAAGCATGTTTTGTATTGGAAACTTTTCGCTCCGAAACTTTCGCCCTTGAGGGCTTTGTCAAGACCGGGCAGGCGAAAATTCCAGCGAAAGTTCGGAGTAAAAAGTTTCCGATACAAAACACGCTTTTTGTTCTGCACATAGCGGGATAGGAAGTAAGCAAGTAGCCGCAAATGATGAAGAAGCATCAAGGCAGGATGCGAATGACGCAGGCTACGGTTGACTGCGATCTGGTCCCCTGTTGGTTCAGCGGATTCTTGGCCATTTCCGACCAGTGTTTTAGCACAGGCCCTTCAGCAGGGGCTGACGCGTCTTCTTTTGGAAACAAAGACGTGCTGCAGCTCGGAGTTCGCTGTAACGACTGTTGGTTCAGGAAATTCATTTTGGTCCGCTTTTTCATGCCGGGATGGTAAAGGGAAAATAAATAAAGAAAGAAAACAACAACAAAAAGAAAAAAGAAGAAGAAACACACACACACACACACACACACACACACACACACACACACACACACACACACACACACACACACAACAGGCGAGTGATGGCATGGTTTCGATACGTACTATCGTGACAGCTCAAACAGTGGGCGTCGTGTCCGCGGCGATCGTTACCATAAACTGAATCTCGAGAACACATTGTCTCCAGATGTACCTCTGGCGGAGTTTATGTACCTCGTATTTACTCGCATGCCAGGTGAGAGTTAATGTGGGCGACTCAGGTCTTTGTTGTTGGGTTTGCGTGACGTCTTTCGAGCGCTAATTAACTCCCTTGTTTGTTGATGCTGTCTCTCGGCAAATCCAGCAACGTATTTTGAACAAAAAACAAACAAAAAAACACCCAATTAACTCCCTTGCGTGTTGATACTGTCTCTCGGCAAATCCAGCAACGTATTTTGAACAAAAAACAAACAAAAAAACATCTAATTAACTCCCTTGCGCGTGGACAGTGTCTCTCGGCAAATCCAGCAACGTATTTTGAACAAAAAACAAACAAAAAAACATCTAATTAACTCCCTTGCGCGTGGACAGTGTCTCTAGGCTAATCCAGCAACATATTTTACACACACACACACACACACACACACACACACACACACACACACACACGCTCACACCACATCATCCACGCACAGACACAGACACACAGACGGGAGTCGCAGACTGCAACGTGGTTCGGGAGGAACGGCCATCTAAATGCTAATGCCCTCTGAACGTCCCGTAAAGAAGATAGCAAGTGCGTTCAACCCATTCGTCAACCTATGTTGTTGTTTTTTGGATTTAAATCCCAATCAGTCTATATTTCTGCGGCAGTCTGATAGCAGGACCCGTGGCATGCGATCCGTTTCTGGAACGGGTTAGCACGTGCAGAAAGGACAAGGTCGACTGTGCGTACTTATATACAGAGGGACCAAAGGAAAGTAACTCAGCTCGAAGTGTGCTCATTTCACAGAGAGACAATGGAGTGGAAACGTACAGATACCCCACGGTATGTTCTACTTGTCACTGTTTCGAGCAAAGAGAGGATACCCAGTGAATGGATGAAACAGAGACCAGACAGACTAAGTAGCAAAAAAGCATGTGTAGGTATGTATAATTTTGTAGTATTTTGGCTGTGCAGAGAGAGAGAGAGAGAGAGAGAGAGAGAGAGAGAGAGAGAGAGAGAGAGAGAGAGAGAGGAGAGAGAGAGAGAGAGAGAGACCAAGACAGAGAGACAGAGAGAGACAGAGACAGAGAGAGGTGGGTGGCAGACATAGAGAGAAAGCTTCTCTATATTTAACGACCAATCAACGGTAAAAGCCATATCAAGGTGAAACACGAGTGGAAGTCTCAATGAGAAACAAACGACAAATTTATTTCAATATTACAATCGTAACACACTGTGTATCACAAAAGGAAACAGCAACAGGCGCCAAAAAGTAACAATATTTCAAACACTAAAAATAATAATCAAGAAACAAAAAAGGTAAATAAAGTAAAAACAACAATCCTGTGTTTGGGGTAAAGTGACCACAAAAAAGGAACAAGCATTACAAACGCTCAATCGACTCAGTCAAAATGGGGCACATTAGATGAACTAGTGTTTTTTTTAACACTCTCCTTGCCCTGAAAACGACCCAGTACGCAGGCAGACACTAGTATGAAGGTGTACACCTCAACAGAGAGCATTACTATCATACACACCTTCAAAAACATCGTTTGAACAGATTCCAGCAAAAAGCCAACAACACTGACTCAATTTAAATACATGATTTACTTAATGTAATACGGTCATGAACTTGTCCATATGTGTGTGTGTGTGTGTGTGTGTGTGTGTGTGTGTGTGTGTGTGTGTGTGTGTGTGTGTGTGTGTGTGTGTGTGTGTGTGTGTGTGTGTGTGTGTGCGTGCGTGCGCACAGAACAATCTTGAGCTTAAGCTAAACCGGGCAAGAACTTGCTAAGAAACATAATTATTTCAAAAGAACTTTTTCAACGCCGCTGTGGCGTTGAAATCTGACCGAGGTCACCGAAACCGGTGTGAATGTGTAAAGCTCGGCGAAGGTAACCACTGTGCAAAATATCTGGACAAAATTCACTAAAATAATCTGGAGGACTAACCAGCATTTAAGTTTTGCTGTCCGCGAAAGCGTCAATTCTCAACTCTTTAACATACACACGCCAAAGCCACGCAAATCATCCTGCGCCTGATCAAGTCAAAATAAACTGCACAAGCGCAGGCACCAACGTGCTGCGCTACCTTGCCGACACTATCCGACCCTGAAATTAGGTCAAGCTCACAAAAACTGACACTGTTAAAGTCAATGTTTTAAACCTTTGCAGACGACTCGCATTATGTTTCACGCAAGCCACAAAAAAACAAACAAAAAACATTTGATTAAAAACTGTGCCAGAGTAACCAACATCACTGCCTGGAATCACATGTGTCAACGAACAACAACTGCAAGACCGGAAGTTTGAGCAACAGTTCAGCGAAGGCCTTAACAAGGCTTGAAACGTTTTTCTCATGGACCTATATATAGGTCCATGGTTTTTCAGGTCCACGTTGTCCCTAATATGTCATCTGACATCCGAGGACATTAAGAACCAAGTAGTAGTTCTGGTCCATTACGAGTCCAGCGAGATCAAGAGGAGGGAGGTGAGCTGGACTCTCACGAAGAAGCTAGCCCAGAGGGGGTGAGCGACTCTCAAAGAAGTAGCCAGAAGAGATCAAGAGGAGGGAGGTGAGCGCTCACGAAGAGCTAGCCCAGAAGAGATCAAGGGGGAGGTAGCTGACTCTCACGAAAAGTAGCCAGAAGAGATCAAGGAGGAGGTGCTGGACTCTCCGAAGAACTTCAGGGAGTCAAGACGGGAGTGTGCTGGCTAGAGAGAGGAGAGAGAGTCGGACTTCCTTTGCTTCAGTTGTTTCCCAACGGCGGAGCTACGGCCATTGTCTTTGCGACTCTGTTCTGCAGTTGGGACAGCAATTGCGTGGTGCGGTGGTCGCTGCGCAGTGCCGGACGGACACTGCCTTAACATCCTGTTGTTCTAGCGGCGGTCCACGGCAGCCTTGGTCTTCCGGGTTGGCGCCTGTTTCGAGGTTTCATTCTTCTGTCCCCCTTTCCCACTCGTCCCCGTTCCTAATAGGCCTTCTCGCCTCCGTGGACGTTAAGCAGCAAAAAGTCTGGTCCATTAAATACCGTCACATGTCAGTTCTGACTCGTTATTGGACCAACCCTTCCCTCACTGAGCGACGTCCAAATGAAACGCTTCCAAGAAGGGCTGGGGGGTGGGTGGGTGGATGGGGAAAAGGGGGGTTGGGGAAGGGGTGGGGGGGGGGGGGGGGGGGGGGAGAGTAACTTTGTGTTTCTAAGAGAACACCGAACTGAACGCTTACATGTGCACAAACCCTGGCGTCACAAAATCACAGAAGCATGACCAAGCACTGGCGCAAGAGCTGTTAATTTTGCTGCGTGCGCCAAAAGGGATGAGAGAGAGAGAGAGAGAGAGAGAGAGAGAGAGAGAGAGAGAGAGAGAGAGAGAGAGAGAGAGAGAGAGAGAGAGAGAGAGACCTAAACCTTTTTTATAAACAAAACGAAAAGCCTGGAAAAATAACGCGGCGCGCTTCCTTTCTAAGGGTCGTTTAGTGTACTAGGACATTTTTCGTTGAAAATGCGTTTTAAAACCCAGGAGCAATTAGGCTGACTCAGCACTCACGAGACTAATGATCATTACTCGGCTTTCACACAACCCATATTGAATCCTCGTTCAGAAAGGTTAAGGGGTGCGACGAGTGAAGTGTGAATGACTGCGGCTGCGTAACAGACTCATTCAACCGTGAAGCGAAGTGTGAATAATTTATTAGGAATAAGATTAAAACGACCTTCTCGGTGTGGCAAAGATCGCTGGGGCTGGTATGGAGGAGGAATTACAGTTGGAAAATGCCACTTTGACCGGCAGAATAGATTACAAAAATTCTGATCTCAGGGAAATATTTCGGAATGTTAAGGGAGATGCTGTATCTAACCCAACACTTTGTGAAAACAACGACAACAACAACAACAACGACAATGACAAAACAACAACAACAAAAACAATAAACGCAGCTGTTATTTCTTCCTTGCTGAAAACTCCACAGTGAAAAAACATTTCATCTAGTAACGTTTCATTGGGTCCCATGTTTGGCATCCTTGGTTGAAACTAAAGTCTATTACAACATAATGGTACATAATTCAGGTTGGCAAGTTGCGTGTTTATTGGTGTGGAGTCAGGGCCATATGAACCTTAACAATGGAGAGAGAGAGAGAGAGAGAGAGAGAGAGAGAGAGAGAGAGAGAGAGAGAAGAGAGAGAGAGAGAGAGAGAGAGAACTTAAATATAAATTCATGTTTGTCAGAAAGATAGCTCAAAAGTAGGATAACATGACATTAACAATGGAGAGAGAGAGAGAGAGAGAGAGAGAGAGAGAGAGAGAGAGAGAGAGAGAGAGAGAGAGAGAGAGAGAGAGAGAGAGAGAGAGAGATACTTAAGAATAAATTCTGTCTGTCATGAAACAAGCTCGCGTCACGACACTATATATATAATCCAGTGAAGGACAAACAATAAATCGAACTCGCCCCGTCACCGCCTCTGCCTACTAGCCCCAAGGAATGAGTGATCATTGATTATCCCAGAGGGAGCTGTGGCGCACAGTCAAAGCTTGGTCCCACACAGTTCCCCCCACACAATGACAGCGCGCTCGGCAGGTGCCCACCTTTCACCTGTTGGCTCACAAATCAGCCGTCATCGAATACAGAAAAACAAAACAGAACAAAAACAAACCAAAAAACCAACAAACAAAAAACCACACACACCTGTTAATCATAATGCCACGCTAGTTTTTCGCTTGAGTAAACAAATCTAGTGGCCGCCGTAGATGTGACGAACGTAGGGCTGTTCACGGCACGCCCCTCACGTGTTCTCCACCTTCTCTAATCGTAGACTAATCGTAATCTAAGAATGTTAAGCTTGCTAAGTTTATTAGTTGTATCGATGAGTTATTTTGATTAAGCCAATAGCGAAACACAACGAAAAAAGAAATACTTAATTTTTGCGCCTTAGCCTTACATATTTATAACAACTTTGATTCGTGTTTGAGCATTTATTTTTGTCTTATATATAAAGTGTGGTAGTTATTTATTAGTAGAATTCATGTACTTGTTCATAAGGAATGTCGTGTGCGAATGTAACTTCGCTTTCTAGCCCCCAGGGGCAAAAAGCTCAATAAAACCTTGAAAACCTTGAAACCTTGACTAAGTCGTCTTTCAAGATTAAAATTTTGCAGCTAGTCGGAGATGTGACGACCTGTTCACGACATGCTCTTCACATGTTCTCCGTCTCCTCTGATCTTACACCAAGTCGTTCTTTAAAATTCAGCAGCTGACAAGAAGCTTTGTATTGCTAATCCCACTTTAATTAAATTGTTTAGCCTTTTATTGATTCGATCCGTCGATGCTTTACGTAAAGTATACAGAAATGCCTACGCAGGTCGAAAAATCAATCAAACCAATTAAATGAAGCCAGACACAGACAAAACAACGACCAGAAAAGAAACTCGCATCCTGCTAAAGTCTTCACGTATAGAAATTTGCTCAGGTCTGACATCGTGCTAGTGTGCATTAACACTTAATACAAAGCAAACGGCACACTCATAAATTCTTCAGGAGTAAATTTACTAGAAAATAATCGAACAAGTCCTAAAAAATTGTCCTAAAAAATACATACATGGCTGAAATGATTGAAGTGGTCTAACTCGACTCGCACAATTGATCATGCCCGCCTCGCTCCTGTGTAGCCGACGGGAGATTATTACAGTCCCAGTCACGTCTGGATTTCTTTGAAGTCTGCAAAACTCGGATCCAATGTCAAGAACTCATTATCAGAGTCCTCACTGTCAACAAGTTGACGTCGCGTTGTCAGTGGAAACTGTGTCTGAGAGAGGGAGACTGAAAACGCCAGCTTGTTCTTTGTTCATTGATATGAACGGAGATTTGTGGGCACTGGGCAGCCCTCATTGTCCGTTTTACAGTCTTTCGACGTGCGCCTCAATTCCTGCCCGTTTTTAACGCAAAGTCCACAGCGAATGTCATATCTGGGGCGAAACACGTGTGATCAAATCAGCAACAGGTCTGGGCCAAGCACAGTTCATATATCACAAGGAAAAGTCCCAATCGCTGTCACTCAACATGTCATGTTCGAAGCGGATTTGGAACAAGAGAAGAGAATATCCTGCAGCTCTGGATTCTCTGCAGTGGAATCTTTGCGTCTGCGGCCTTGCACGCGAAAAATGTACATCTATATACAGACGACAGTGGGTGAAGTTAGTTAATAGGTCATTGGATTTTAATGTCCTGTTAGCCACACAGAGTAACCTCAAAACCAACAGCGGGTGAAGCACAAATAGCTTTGATGCACATCAAGTGCACACGATACCTTAACAATACAAATGCACGCACACGCGCGCGCACACATACACACACAAACGCGCGCGCACGCACAGAGAGAGAGAGAGAGAGAGAGAGAGAGAGAGAGAGAGAGAGAGAGAGAGAGAGAGAGAGAGAGAGAGAGAGAGAGAGAGAGACTTTTGGTATGGTTTCACAGACAACACGTTTATACAGCTCGCAATGTGCGGAGAGTAAAGACACAACCTGGAAAAGGAGGGAGAAAAAAAAAGCACATTCAGTCCCGCGTTACAACCGGAAGAAAACAACAACAATAATCCACATTGCAAGCACGACGTTCCTTCACATCGTTCGGTTCTTGCTGGTTTTTGTTGCCGTACGGTACTGTCGGTGTTTTCTGTTCTGTTCGTTTTGTTGCTGTTTTTAATCGTTAGTTTTATATCAAACACCAGTCTGCGGACACAAGTCGCTCCCGGGCACCGTCACCTTGACGCGCTTGGGACTGCGGTTCACCGCGTCCGTCACCGTCAAATACGTGGTCGTCTGGCCGTTCGCTCTGGCCAGGTAGGAGTCCGGGGCCAGGTACTGGCCGGTGCTGGACACGGGGGACGTCTTGTCACTGTCCAGCCCGCCGCCCCCGTTCTTGATGAGCGGCGTCTCGATGCTGCTGTGGCGGTGGCCCGTGCAGTTGAAGCCAGTGCCGGCGGGCTGACCCCCGAAGCCGTTGAGCTCGAAGTTGTTGCTGGCCACGCTCCAGCGGCGCCCGGGGTCGATGGAGAGGCTGAAGCTGCGCGTCATCTTGCGCAGCTCGTCCCGGTCGAAGAGGCAGCTGCAGAAGAGGCGCCAGAACTCGCTGCGGAACTTCTTGCCGAAGAAGTAGTAAGGGACGATGTTGATGGCCGAGTTGAGGATGACGAGGAAGTTGGCCACCTCGTTGAGCGTGAAGTCCGTCCGCGAGATCATCTCCATCGGCTTGAAGGCGTAGATCATGCGCGAGACGAGGGCGGGCCCCTGGCAGATGAGGAAGATGATGATGACGCCGATGAGCATGATGGTGGTGTCGTTGCGGTGCTTCTCCTTGGCGTTCAGCACCTTGCCCTTCAGGCGCGACATGTGCACGGCGTGGATGAGGAAGGCGTTGAGGATGACGAGGGTGAGGAAGGGCAGGCCGCACACGCAGATCAGGTACATCCACGAGTGCACGATCTCGCGGAAGATCTCGTTCTTCCCGATCTCCGTCATGTCGATCACGTAGATCACCTCCGTGGCGTTCATCAGCGACAGCTCGTGCTTCTGGGTGTAGTACTCCAAGAACTTGGGGATGCAGAAGATGGTGCCGGCGATGTAGAGCGCCACCACCACCTTGCGGGCCCGGCTGCGGCGGCACATGTTCTCCGCCTTGAAGGGGTGGCAGATCATGATGTAGCGGTCGACGGTGAAGGCCAGCGTCAGCCAGATGGACGTGACCTGGAAGATGATGGCCGTGGGGTGCACGTAGGGGAAGTAGATGCTGTACATGTGGTCCAGGTCGTCGGTGGCGTCGTGGGTCTTGGCGTCCTTCATGACCAGGAGGGCGGTGAAGACGAGCACGAGCGAGTCGCACACGGCCAGCGCCGCCAGGTAAGTGTAGGTGGAGGAGCGCATGGAGCGGCGCGTCAGCACGGCCACGGACAGACCGTTGGTCACCATGCCGAAGCTGCAGACGATGAGGCCGCCGATGCCCATCAGGTAGTACATGAGCTTCTGCTGGTACACCTTGTCCAGCTGGTTTCCTTGCCCAGAGGCGGCCGGGAAGTGGCCCTCTTCGTCGTCGTCGACGTCAACGGTGAAGTTCAACTGAACCCCATCCATCGTTTCAGCGGGAGAGTGAATCTGGCTCCAGAAATCCTTGTCCATCAATCCATCAAACTATTAAAAAAAAAAAAAAAAAAAAAAACCCTACACGTCCTGACTAGCACGCTGTATATCGCCAAAGTACATTTGCGAAGGTTTATAATCGTGTTTTTTTTTGTTTTTGTTTTTTCCTTCTTCCCCAGACAGATCTCAAACACAGGCCACTGCAAGGTTTGACTCCCGCGCGACTAAATAAACCAGTCTCGTGGAGAAAGGCTTCATGATGCACGTGACCAAAACAAATGAAAACAAAAACAAAAAACAAAAAACAAGTTCTCTCAGTCCGCAAGGACAACGACCGCTGATCAAAAAGCAACCGTTGTCACTGAGGTACTTGTAAATAAATGTTGTAAAGCCCGTTACTCTGCTCCTTTCACTCACGAAAGACGATAAATCCTCCGAGAAACGGATGTGGCCCCACACACAAGAAGAAGAAGAAGATGAAGAAGGCCCGCTGAAGGGTTCTCAGAACTCAGAAGCCACACGTGCGTGAGCGAAAACCATTTCAATCGGAAGACAGCCCCCAGAACCCAGTGGGGAATAAATACAGCCGATCAGTTCAGCTCCTGGCGTAGTCCGGTCACTGACCTGGCGACACGTCCTCGGCGCTGCTGCGCCCGGCTTGACAAGCAGTTTAGCTGCAGTGTGCCATCACACGGACGAGGCAGGAAAAGCTTGCAGGAATCCACGACGTCTTAATCAGCTAACGACGGTCACCGTATATCGAGCTGAGAGGCGCCGGGCCGCTGCTTCATTGTCATTCAAGACTTGGACAGCGAGGCCGCGCCAACAACTCCTCACCAACGGCACTCGTCGGGAAACCTGGGGCCACTTGGGGCCGGTGCTCCTCTCCTTACACCCCTCCACACACACACAGAGAGCGAGGTGCCAGCGCCGTTTAAAGCGGTGCGCGGTGTCTCGTGATGCGTGTCTCACGGGAGACGGGTGTCTCGCACGGCATTTGGTTCAACCTGTTTAACGCCGAGTTGTCTCCCCAAAAAGACCGAGATCCCAGGAGACTGTTGGGGGGAAAGAAGCGAGACTGCACCTAGCGCTACACTGTCACCACCAGAATGGCTTCCGCCCTTAAAGATGGGCAGCGATGAGAGCCGTTTCAATGTTTCATTAGTTTTGTTGGACAAAGTCACGAGGCAGTGTCCACAGTCCACAACTACTGAAGAGAGAAGAGAGCCGAAGCGGATTCGAACCGAGGTCCTTCTGTTTACCAGTCCAACGCTTTACCTGCTAGGCCAAGCCGGCTCACCGTCTCTCATGGCAGAGGAAGGGTGTCCTTTTCGGTGTCCAGTACCGCACGTTGTGGCGTGATATAGGGGTGATGACCAACGGTAAGTGCAAGGGGCTGGCCGACCCTTCAAGTCTCACACGATTTTCGAAAAAATAATTTAAAAAAATAATTTTAAAAATCGTTTTTGTTTTGTTTTTGTTTGTTGAGCTTTTTAAAACTTCGTCGGTTTCTCGTGCCGTTTTTTTCTGTCTTTTTTCTTCTTCTCTTCTTTCAAACGGAAAACAGGTAAACAGTTTCAGTACAGCAGACCTGTCAAACAAAATCTCTTTCCAGCAAATGGTTTTGTTCCTGTTGCTGCTGCTGTTGTTGCTGTTGCTGTTATAAAATCAGAAGAGCTTGCTTGCTACACATCTGATACGGAGTCAACAGCACACAACCGACGACTCTTCAACTCACTCCTTTCAGTCGCTAACAACGGGAAACCCACGAACGTTCTGCTTCAAGCACCACACACACACACTAAACTCCCCGTCTTGGACAGAGGCAGGCACGGACGAGATGAAGACTGGTCCTGGTCCGGGTCCGGGCCAAGAGAGATAAACTGGAGTCCAGATCGGTGCCAGCGCCTTAACACGACCTCGTGGCTTGGCGTCGATTGTCAAGTCAGCAACCCGCAAGGAAATGGAACGTACGGCCAGAGCCAAGCGCACGGTAGATAGGTGACGGCGGCGCCTCCGCCGGTGCTGACAGTGCCAACCAACTGACGGCTGTTGCTGTTGCTGTTGTCTTTGATGACGACCGTCCTCCGATGCGGCAGGGTGGGCACAGTGGGTGGGGTGGGGTGGGGTGGGGCGTTGGCGTTGGTGATGGTGGGTGTACTGGTGGTAGGTGGTGGTGGGTGTACTGGTGGTGGTGGTGGGGGTGTACTGGTGGGTGGTGGTGGGGGTGTTAGCGGTGCCCGGGAGGTTTAGCAAGAACAATGGCAGGAATAACAAGTGACAGGAAGTTTCTCTCCTCAGCACCCAGCCCTGCTGAGCTGCCGTCTGTGTGTGTGATCCCTGATCCTTGGACAGCTGGACAGCAAAGAGGGGGAGTGCGTGCGGGTGGGTGGGTGGGAGGTGTAGGCTGAATGAACCCTTTCCTCCAAGCCCCCAGCCACGACGTTCTCCCTCCCTCCTTCCCTTCCTCCCTTCCCCGACCAACCCGTCCCTACTCGCAGACCCCCTCCTTCTTCACTGCGGCCTTTTGTTTCCAATCAGCGACGAGAGAGGCATAGAGATCATCGAACTCCGCAGTGAATGAAATCAGCGTCGATCTTCCAGTACTTTGAAGCCACCGTCAAGTGCCGTAGGGAAGGAAAGGGAAGGTTGGGGTAGGGTGGAGAGGGGGTGGGGGTACGTCCCCAGCTGCAGGCAGGCAACCGTCAAAGGCCAGAGAGAGAGAGAGAAGCCAGGGGAAGCAAGACCTCTACGTCTTGGACGTTCCACGTGAGGGGTGGTGGTGGTGGTAGTGGTAGTGGTGGTGGTGTTGGTGCCTTCGTTCCTGTCAGAGCTCGCGTCCCCTTATCTGCACACACACACACACACACACAGAGGATGGTGAAAACAATGGCGGTTAGCGACATGCAGGAAATGGCATCTGTCAAAATAATTCTCCCCCGAGCCCCTGTCTTGGATGAGCACGCCAGAGATTAAAGAGATCAATGGGGGCAGGGGAGAGAGCGGAAAGGGTGGAGACAAAAGAAAAAAGAAAAGACAAAATCGTGTACATGGGGAGGAGGGTGGCATACGGATTTGTTGTTAAAATGCATGGACAGGATCGCACTTTGTTCCAGTGCTAGTCACCGCCGTTGCTTTAACTTCCTTTTTTTCTTTTTCTTCCTTCAGGTTTTGATAGATTTACAGATTTTAACGACCTGCTTTATTATTGCTCGGGGGGCGGGGGAGTTTGCAAGAGCTGGGTGCGACAGAATAGCAGAGGTCAGGTCGTACAAAAACAAGAAAAAAACAAGAAGACCCCCCCAAAAACAACAACAACAACAACAAAAAACGAAAAGAGTTTGGTTTCACACACATACACACACACTCTCTCTTCTCTCCTGGTTTCACACACACACACACACACACACACACACACACACACACACACACACACACACACACACACACACACACACACACACACCCCTCCCCCAAAAGTATCCATGTCATCGTCACCTGAATTATCAACATCAGGTTGGTAATTATTATCATCTCTCTCTCCTCTCTCTCTCTCTCTCTCTCTCTCTCTCTCTCTCCACACACACACACACACACACACACACACCAGAGAACAGACAGATAAATAAAAACAGCATGTACTGATACTAAAACACAGTATAGTGGGGGAGGGGCAGGGATCAAAATGTATCGATAGTACACATAGTGTACCGGGAAAGGGAGTAGTTGGGGGGTGGGGGGGTGGGGGGGGGAGGGGATTGAAGAGTCAGATGAAAAAAACGAAAAAAGAAAGAGATAGCAGACAGTCACTCCACCACGATAAATGGGAAGTGAGTACGTGAAGCTGAGAAGGGGACAGTGCAAAAAAAAAAAAAAAAAAATTGGAAGAGAGAGAGAGAGAGAGAGAGAGAGAGAGAGAGAGAGAGAGAGAGAGAGAGAGAGAGAGAGAGAGAGAGAGAGAGAGAGAAGCACACTTAGATAATTAACTGCAAGAAAACAAATCTTCATTTAAAACATTGAGGAGGGCGGAGGAGGGGCTCGTGTGTGTGTTTGTGCGTGCGTGCGTGCGTGCGTGCGTGCGTGCGTGCGGGGTGTGTGTGTGTGTGTGTGTGTGTGTGTGTGTGTGTGTGGTGTGTGTGTGTGTGTGTGTGCGTGCGTGCGTGCGTGCGCGCGCGTGTGTGTGTGTGTGTGTGTGTAAGGGGTGGGCGGCTATGGAAAGTTGCAGGCCCAGAACACGTTTCACTACTTGGCTGGACTGATTAACAAATATTCGGCGCGGAACCTAATGGAATTAGAGACTGTCGTCGTTTGATGGATGCTAGAGAAACGCATCTTGCCGCAAAATCGTTGACGGTGTTATTAGGGAGATGTTTCTCCGGAAAGCATCTTTGCCTCTCTAAAGGAGATAAGCATTTTGTCATCAATTGCAAGTAATTGGCTAGGACACTGCTGATTCGTTGACTGTTAGAGTTTTGTTCGTTTTAAAGATTTTTTGGGTGTGTGTTTGAGTGATGTTTGATGTTCTTAAGCTGCACTTCTCCTTAATGAGACTACGTGGTTCACCGGCCGTTAGAAAGCAATCATTCACTTCCGTAAAACACCTTGCAGAAATCATTTCCGCCTTGGTTTGGGCTGTCACCGACATCCCAATCAATCCACCACGCGCCGTTATTTGTCTGTAACGTCAGACCAGCGCCGTTATCTGTCCATAACGTCAGACCAGCGCCGTTATCTGTCTATAACGTCAGACCAGCGCCGCTATCTATCTATAACGTCAGACCAGCGCCGTTATCTATCTATAACGTCAAACCAACGTTGTTAGCAGTGTATAACGTCAAACCAACGTCGTTATCTGTCTATGACGTCAGACCAGCGCCGTTATCTATCTATAACGTCAGACCAGCGTCGTAACCTATCTATAACGTCAGACCAGCGCCGTTATCTATCTATAACGTCAAACCAGCGTCGTTACCTGTCTATAGCGTCAAACCATCGCCGTTATCTGTCTATCGCGTCAGACCACCGCCGTTATCTGTCTATAACGTCAGACCACCGCCGTTATCTGTCTATAACGTCAGACCAGCGTCTTTATCTGTCTACAACGTCAGACCAGCGCAGTTATTGTGTCTATAACGTCAGACCAGCGCCGTTATCTGTCTATAACGTCAGACCCGCGCCGGTATCTGTCTATAATGTCAGACCTGCGCCCTTATCTGTCTATAACGTGAAACCAGTGTCGTTATCTGTCTATAATGTCAGACTTGCGCCCTTATCCGTCTATAACGTGAAACCAGTGTCGTTATCTGTCTATAGCGACAAACCAACGTCGTTATCTGCCTATAACGTCAGACCAGCGTTGTTATCTGTCTATAACGTCAGACCAGCGTCGTTATCTGTCTATAACGACAAACCAACATCGTTATCTGCCTATAACGTCAGACCAGCGTCGTTGTGTTATCTGTCTATAACGTCAGACCAGCGCCGTTATCTGTCTATAACGTCAGACCAGCGCCGTTATCTGTCTATAACGTCAGACCCGCGCCGTTATCTATCTATAATGTCAGACCAGCGCCGTTATATGCCTATAACGTCAGACCAGCGTCGTTATCTCTCTATAACGACAAACCAACGTCGTTAGCTGTCTATAACGTCAAACCAGTCAGCCAAGCGCGCCTCACGGTTCCTGCGTTCCACAAATAAGGCACTCAAGACCCCCACCCCCCCTCCCCCACCCCACCCTCCCGCATTATCAATACTATCCCCATCAGATCAATCACTTGTGACCAAGCACAACATGACCCAAACGCAAATAGGCACTGAAGAAAATAGGCTCTCGAGGTGGATATCGTAAAAATGTGAAATAAAATAATGTATGTCCTTTGGACCTCCAAGAGCGCCCTACACCTACCTCGCCGTAAACGTGGGATTCTGCCAAAGAAACTAAACGCTTAATAGTTAATGTGCTAGGATGACGCGGAGTAGACGGATTTTGAGCGTGATGTCAAACACTGCCACTAGCAAACCCTAAACTCACGCCGTGCGTCACAGTTGCACACCGGTACACAAAACAACAACAACAACAAAAAACGTTATACCAGAAGGAGGCTATTCACGGTATCAAAAGGTTCACCCCCTCTCTGTCTTTACTGTTCATTAGCAAGGATCAGCTGTTAGGATTTGACTGAACCTAAACTAAAATCCTTGTAAAATAAAAATTTCTAGTTATCTCTCTCTCTCTCTCTTTCTCTCTCTCTCTCTCTCTCTCTCTCTCTCTCTCTCTCTCTCTAAATTGTTATACCCTATACGGCTTTCGGCACTTTCCTCTACTTTGTTTTCTTGTTTGATGTGTACGTGCGCGCGCGCGGTGTGTGTGTGTGTGTGTGTGTGTGTGTGTGTGTGTGTGTGTGTGTGTGTGTGTGTGTGTGTGTGTGTGTGTGTGAATGTGTGTGTTTATTGTCTATATATAACACTAGAATTTCTTTCAAACTGTTCATCCGCTGTTACTGGTTTTCGTTTTCTTTAGCTGGTACATAAATGAGCGCACGCGCGTATACCTCAAGGCTTGTCAATGTGTTCATAAACTTTGCACCGTACCGTTATTTTGTATTTGAAAAAAATATCGTTTAAACCAAAGTGGCAACTGACAATGTCATTGTTGCCAGGACGAAGGAGCTAAAGCAAATTGTGTGTTGTGCTGAAAGTCTCAAGTCAGGATCACTTTCAGCTGTAGCAATCTTCATGACATGACAAACTCCATTATTGAAATCCCCCAAGTCAGGATCACTTTCAGCTATAGCAATCTTCACGACATGCCAAACTCCATTATTGAAATCCCCCAAGTCAGGATCACTTTCAGCTGTAGCAATCTTCAGGACATGACAAACTCCATTATTGAAATCCCCCAAGTCAGGACCATTTTCAGCTATAGCAATCTTCACGACATGACAAACTCCATTATTGAAACCCCCCAAGTCAGGACCATTTTCAGCTATAGCAATCTTCACGACATGCCAAACTCCATTATTGAAATCCCCCAAGTCAGGATCACTTTCAGCTATAGCAATCTTCATGACATGACAAACTCCATTATTGAAATCCCAGAGTCGGAGTGCAGTTGCCGGAGCTGCAGGCAACACTGAACTTGCGAGCAGGACAGTGTGTACAACTGTAGGGAAACGGCTGCACACGCCACCTTCTCACCCACTGAATGAACCTCGCGATTTTAACACAGAGGAACACACAAAAAAGAAAGAAACAAACGAACAACACTCGTGCGGCTTGTAGCCTCACATTTCTTTTCCCCTGATCACAAACACATTCTGTCTTTGTACAGACCTACGCGAACGAGTCAAAATAATCGATCTGCTTCAAAGTATTTTACATTCGAGACACCCATTTTTTTCCTGTCAACGCGATTACGTTTACCGACACTAACGGGTAGCGCCAAAATAGCTTGTGTGTGGAACCAAGAACCCTGACGAGTGGGGCAGGTGGCTCTTCTCCCGAAGCAGTTCGTGGGGGACAAAAATAACTAGGACGTAAAAAACACCACCACTGGAAAGACAGGTCGGGCATCTTGGAGGACTTGCCATAACGTAGTGATGTGGGTTTAAATCTTCCAGGACGCAGAATCAGACCGGAAGCTGTCTTCTTCTTCAACAGCCCCCCCCCACCACCCTTCTTGCCTTTTATTTATTAAAACCACTTTTTTTTTTGCAAACGCCGGGTGCATCGAGCCTAAGTGAGCGCTTCATTAAAGCTTAATCTTTTTTGTTTGCTCTGTTCACGTCAGTTGTCTATACTTTATTCTGAAGCTGAAACAGCCAAACGTCTATGTATCCACAACTTGTTCACGTGCCGTGTGTATGTCGATGCGTGTGCGCTGCCATGTTCGTCCCTTGGCTGATTGAGATTAGCCGTGCTGCACTGAGCTGTTTCACGCTTTATCGCTGGACTATCTGCACTCCGGGATGCATCGCTAGCAAAACCGGAAGACTCGTTCAACCCACTGTTCAAGGCAGTTCCTTATTCGGTGACACGGGTCAGGACACTTGGTGAAAAAAGTGTGTGCTTGTTCGTTTGTGGAATGACGTCACCACGATCAAAGGACGGTTTAGTTTCACTTGCAGCGTCAACTGTCACTGGCAGTCGAGTGAGGTTTAAACACCCCTTGGCCCTCAGCTGTCCGACCTACAATTATGGTAATCAAATAATTGTAGTTAGCCAACAATATAGATGAGTGCAAATCCCGCGCCGACGGTATGCCAGAAAGACAAGACAAAAAGTTAAACTAAGCAGGCAGGCAGGCAGGTAGGTAGGTAGGTAGGTAGGTAGGTAGGTAGGTAGGTAGGTAGGTAGGTAGGTAGGTAGATAGGTAGGTAGGTAGGTAGGTAGGTAGGTTTTAACCCCCAATCAACCTCGTAGGTGATATCTCAACAAACAAAGGAAGCTCAGCTCTTGAAAGGCTTCACGTGAGTGAACACAACAATAAAGACCCGACTTGTCTGCGGTAACTCCCACACTGCGAGTAAATACAAAGTACATCAACTCCATCCAAGGATGGTACATCCTCTCGTAGGTAACATTAGTGCGAAACTGACAAGACCACTCAATCCTCGTTCTGGCAGAGCATAAACCTATATGATAATTACAGTCTGCTGTGGCACCATCGTTGCCGAATGCCACGCCAAGTCCAGTTCTTGGAGCACAGAGACACGTTACCTTGCCAGGCGGTTCCGTATTGCACGTGCTTGCTGAGGACACGAGCATCAAGCTTCTTGCTCTACGCTGCACAAGTAAATTCCACGGTCTGTGCACATCCTCTTCCTGGAACGGATCCATCCATCATCCCAGACAGACCTAGGGCAGGAAAAAACTGGCCACTGCAGTGCATGGAGGCTGCCGGCTTGCCCTCCGTGGTGATGATGCCTCCTCATCAGTCTCCACTTTTATAAAAAGCCAATTCTCCTGTTCCCTATTGACGTCACGGACTATTTAGGGTCACGTCCCCTAGAAACGGCTGTTACGCCATCAGCGAAGCACGTCATCTCCCTGAACGCCATAATGAGTTTTGCCGCACCGGCGACACAGTAGACGACAGGTTATTTCGCGGTAATCAAGACTGAAAAGAAGCGACCGCGCGCAATAGTGAGACAATACCCTATTATCCCCTGAACACCTGTATTACCATTAGTGCCCCGGTCTAATGTGTGCGTCTGGTGCTAAGGGTGAGGGCCAGGAGAGTACCTGGCCGAATTTCTTTTTGTTTGGCGAGTAGGGGGTGGGTGGGTGGGTGGGTGGGGTCTTCTTCTTCTTCTTTCTGGTCAGTCCGGCATCAGCTTCATTACTGAGAGAGAAGTCAGTCAAGGATGCGGCCCCGCGAAAACCAGAACCGGAGCGACAGACGATGATAGACCCATCGTGTCGCGGAAATTAAGATAATAACTTCCACGAATGTCTGAGAAGGACACAAGCACACACACACACACACACACACACACACACACACACACACACACACACACGCACGCACGCAGGCACGCACGCACGCACGCACGTACACACACAAACACGACCACGCGCGCACGCAGAGAGAGAGAGAGAGAGAGAGAGAGAGAGAGAGAGAGAGAGAGAGAGAGAGAGAGAGAGAGAGAGAGAGAGAGAGAGAGAAACAGACAGACAGAGACAGCGAGAGACAGAGACAGACAGAGAGACAGAGCCAGAGCAGGGAGGAGGAAGGAGAGAGGGAAATCCTCTCCATAAAAACAACAACAAGAGCACTCGTCCGGGATATCGACAGACGCAAACACTGACACAGACTCACAGGATGTTTCAAGGTCAGCAAAACATCAGTCACCACAACAAAACAACCGAACCACTGACTTTCATCAAGATTGTAGTAAATTCGTTTCAGATCAGCTAGCCGGTCGATTAAACAATAAAAAATAATAAAAAAAGAATAAAAATATCCTTTCTACACATACTTGATTACGCTTGCACGCATTCGGCAAAAGTATACCAGTTAGTCCTACTGCGACTGGCTGTTCGTACTTAAATAGGTCTCCATAAAATATTGCTTCAAACTGATAAACACTGTTCCACACGAGAATGCCAAAGTAGTTTTCAATCGAGTGCAGATCAGTCCTTGAGTTTTGGCTTACTTCAATAGTTTCGGCCGTGGCCCCCACACGCAAATCGACCTCCCACAGAACAGGTATGAACAGGTATGAACAGGTAGGTAGACGTGACCTGCTCGCAGCAGGCAACTCACAGGTTTTGTACAGGGGGGCAAGGTTAATTTCATTTGAATAATGCTTTATGAAGACCTGATTACCCCTTTCCTTGCCAAAGAGTCTGTACATCAGGTTTACAAACTCCCTTCGTATAACTCTCTCGTGCCCATAAGTCTGTACATCAGGTCACGAACTCCCTTCGTATAACTCTCTCATGCCCGAAAGTCTGTACATCAGGTCACGAACTCCCTTCGTATAACTCTCTCATGCCCATAAGTCTGTACATCAGGTCACGAACTCCCTTCGTATAACTCTCTCATGCCCATAAGTCTGTACATCAGCTTGCGAACTCCCTTCGTATAACTCTCGTGCCCATACGTCTGTACATCAGGTCACGAACTCCCTTCGTATAACTCTCTCATGCCCATAAGTCTGTACATCAGGTCACGAACTCCCTTCGTATAACTCTCTCATGCCCATAAGTCTGTACATCAGGTTGCGAACTCCCTTCGTATAACTCTCGTGCCCATAAGTCTGTACATCAGGTCACGAACTCCCTTCGTATAACTCTCTCATGCCCATAAGTCTGTACATCAGGTTGCGAACTCCCTTCGTATAACTCTCGTGCCCATAAGTCTGTACATCAGGTCACGAACTCCCTTCGTATAACTCTCTCATGCCCAGAAGTCTGTACATCAGGTCACGAACTCCCTTAGTATAACTCTCTCATGCACAAACGTCTGTACATCATGTCACGGACTCCCTTCGTATTAACTCTCTTATGCTCAAAGGTCTGTACATCAGGGTCTGAGTCCTTCGTATAACTCTCTCAGAGAGAAGTTTAGCGAGCCCGAACTGTTTCATTTGGAGACGTTTGCATTCAAGATTCAAGAATATTTATTTGTCCCTTTTGGTAAACACAGGAAAATTGTAATTACGGTCAGAAGCAACATAAATCTACATAAATAGTAAAGTGTAGACCTAGAGCATTATCAATCAATCACGCACGCACGCATGCACTCACGCACGCACGCACGCACGCACGCGCGCGCACACACACACACACACACACACACACACACACACACACACACTCTCTCTCTAATAAAATGTACAAGTCAACTTAGATCTACAACTATTAAGACACACGCACACCCATACACCTATCTCTTTCTCTCACTCCCCCCCCCCCCCCCCCACATAACCCACCCACCCCCAACGCCCTCCCAACACACACACACACACACACACACACACACACACCCACCCACACCCACCCCTCCCAACACACACACACACACACACACACACACACACACACACACACACACACAACCTCATTGCATGAGAATGCCCCCAAAAGTCTGAATCCCAGCAGGGTATCGTGAGGAATCAAACACTGAAAGGGAAAACACCTTCGGTGGCCTAAGGGCACGGGTAGGGTTTAACACCAGACAATCTGCCTTCAGACAGAGCGCGAAACTAAATTAGCTCTGCTTTCCTGCAGACACCATTGTCGCTTAGATACCCACTGCGAAATAATTATGCTTGGATGAAGATTCCACGGGGAAATAACGATCGGCAGGCTGATCTCAAACGCTCCCTGCACAGCGACAAACTGCTCCATACATATATATATATGTACGGGCTGACTCAGAACACAAGCGGCAGCGACATGCACGAGTTGAACCGAGGTAAGCCACTTGGCGACCGAACCGCTAATAGCCGATCTTCGGAAATAAAAGGGGACGCAATTTAACGGCGTTTTCTTTAACGTCACAGAGTTGCGTCCTCCTGATTCCCTGATGAGGAGGACCAGCATCGCTCTCTGTCTGTCTGTCCTTTGCTACACGCATACAAGAATGGAGGCGTTAGGCGAAAAGGCGAAGACATTTCGGAAGTTACCCATCTTGCAATTGTGTGTGTGTGTGTGTGTGTGTGTGTGTGTGTGTGTGTGTGTGTGTGTGTGTGTGTGTGTGTGTGTGTGTGTGTGTGTGTGTGTGTGTGTGTGTGTGTGTGTGCGTGTGCGTGCGCGTTAGCGTGTGCACATACAAATGATGCTCAAGGCGGAACCATCGTTATGTGCAGGAGCGCTAGTCACACCAACATATGCATCTAATGACGAGTAGCGATGGAGTTTAAATGGCTTCCTGACAAGAGCTATTGTCCACGTGAAAATCAACATCCGTTCAAAAGCCTGGAGGTACATTCACCGTGTATCAAAATAGCCTACGCCTGAGGGTACATTCACCGTGTATCAAAATAACCTACGCCTGGGGGTACATTCACCGTGTATCAAAATAATCTAAGCCTGGGGGTACATTCACCGTGTATCAAAATAATCTAAGCCTGGGGGTACATTCACCGTGTATCAAAATAACCTAAGCCTGGGGGTACATTCACCGTGTATCAAAATAACCTAAGCCTGGGGGTACATTCACCGTGTATCAAAATATCCTACGCCTGAGGGTACATTCACCGTGTATCAAAATAACCTACGCCTGGGGGTACATTCACCGTGTATCAAAATAACCTACGCCTGGGGGTACATTCACCGTGTATCAAAATAACCTAAGCCTGGGGGTACATTCACCGTGTATCAAAATAACCTACGCCTGAGGGTACATTTACCAGCAGAACCGACAGAACCGGAAGACCACTTTGCCTTTTTCTCGGTCCTCCCTCTTGTTCTTGCCGAGATGGCTCTGCGCGACTGGCGGGACGTTAAAATCCAGTCACTAACTAAGTTCTTCTTTTTCGTGTCTTTCATTTTTCCGGACATCGTCTGGCAAAGCAAGGCCAGCAGAGCCGACAGAACCTGGAGACCACTTTGTCTTTTCTCGGTCCCTCCTTTCGTTCGTGCAGGGTGACAGCACGTTAAAATCCAATTACTAAGTTCTTCTTCATTTTTTTCCGGACATCGTCTGGCAAAGCAAGGCCAGCAGAGCCGACAGAACCTGGAGACCACTTTGTCTTTTCTCGGTCTCTTCTTTCGTTCGTGCAGGGTGACAGCACGTTAAAATCCAATTACTAAGTTCTTCTTCATTTTTTCCCCGGACGTCGTCTGGCAAAGCAAGGCCAGCAGAGCCGACAGAACCTGGAGACCACTTTGTCTTTTCTCGGTCCCTTCTTCTCGTTCGTGCCGAGATGGCTCTGTGCGTCTGACAGGACCTTAAAATCCAATTAGGAACTTAACTACCCGTCCTCCCCTATCCCGGGTCAGTCTCGTGCACGTGAAATGCAGTCCTTTGGTGTCTTCCACTCCCATTTAGTTTTTCTGCAGTCTGAACCCGCGGCAATGCTATATATGTATATATGGGCTAGTCTGCGAGGCGGGTCGAAGCACCATATGTGCCTACTAATACTACAGCCAGGAAAAACGGGTTTGTGTTTCAGTTCCATTTGAAAAAGTCTACGAGGAAGCCTCATTAAAGTCTCTCTCTCTCTCTCTCTCTCTCAGTGTGTGTGTGTGTTAGTCACTCTGTGTGTGTGTGTGTGTGTGTGTGTGTGTGTGTGTGTGTGTGTGTGTGTGTGTGTGTGTGTGTGTGTGTGTGCGTCGTGCGTGCGTGCGTGCGTGCGTGCGTGTGTGTGCGTGTCTTAGTGTGTATGTGTGTGCGTGTGTGTGTGTGCGTGTCTTAGTGTGTGTGTGTGTGTGTGTGTGTGTGTGTGTGTGTGTGTGTGTGTGTGTGTGTGTGTGTGTGTGTGTGTGTGTGTGTGTGTGTGTGTGTGTGTGTTTTGAGCGTCAACGCATTGTTCTCTTTCTTCTCCTTCTGGGAATCACGTGCAGTGAAGTCGGCTCGAGTGCAACGCGTTCTCTCCCTCCATTTTAATTGGGAGAGACATGTGGGAAAGCGGGAAAAAGTTCAACTGAAACTCGAAAACTTCAGTTTTGCAAGGATTGCAGTCCCGGCTCATTTAAGCCTGTCTGGCGACAAGTCCTTGATAAGCTAAGCTGCTGCTAATTAAGAGCGGATGCAAAGCCAGTTTCACAGAGAGAGGGAGAGAGAGAGAGAGAGAGAGAGAGAGAGAGAGAGAGAGAGAGAGAGAGAGAGAGAGAGAGAGAGAGAAGAGAGAGAGAGGAGAGAGAGAGAGAGAGAGAGAGACTGATTGTGATGGAAGAAAAACAATGAGGGAAATGGTGTGTGTGTGTGTGTGTGTGTGTGTGTGTGTGTGTGTGTGTGTGTGTGTGAGAGAGAGAGAGAGAGAGAGAGAGAGAGAGAGAGAGGAGAGAGAGAGAGAGAGAGAGAGAGGAGAGAGAGAGAGAGAGAGAGAGAGACTGATTGTGATGGCTAACGTCCAATAAACAATGAGGGAAATGTGTGTGTGTGTGTGTGTGTGTGTGTGTGTGTGTGTGTGTGTGTGTGTGTGTGTGTGAGAGAGAGAGAGAGAGAGAGAGAGAGAGAGAGAGAGAGAGAGAGAGAGAGAGAAGAGAGAGAGAGAGAGAGAGAGAGAGAGAGAGAGAGAGAGTGATTGTGATGGCTAACGTCCAATAAACAATGAGGGAAATGTGTGTTTGTGTGTGTGTGTGTGTGTGTGTGAGAGAAGAGAGAGAGAGAGAGAGAGAGAGAGAGAGAAGAGAGAGAGAGAGAGAGAGAGAGAGAGAGAGAGAGAGAGAGAGAGAGAGAGAGAGAGAGCAGCAACAAACCAAAAAATCACCACTCAAACCCAGGGGGGTGGGGAAAGGGAAGGGGAAGTAGAACGGAGGGGGGGGGGGGGGGGGGGGAGGGGGGCAGAGGAACACCATATCCCCCAAACAACAGAAAACAGCAAAAGACCCCCTGGCCCAAAACTCTCACCGATGACATACATGCTACATGCCACAACGCGAAAACCCTCGCCCTCGACAGCTCAGCTCAGCACACTCATCGATACATCGAAACCAAGACGAGGTCCCTGGGTGCATTTTCATCAACCCTTTTGAATGCAAGCAGGGCATGGGCACCCTGCCTGAGATGGAACCCCCCCCCCCCCCGCCCCCACCCCCTTATCCAACCCCCCCATCCCCATCACCCACCACTTCCCGCCTTGTCAGCGAGTCCTTCCATCAGGCGCACACTCGTCGGCGAGATGGGATTAAATAACCGGTGGCGGAGGGTCCAACACCTCCATGACCACTTGTCTGCCAATCACCGCTAACCGGATTTGAAGACGACCCCGGACCGGCTCAAGCCGTTCACCAACGACAGGAAAGAGCCCCCGAGTGGCACGGCTGAGCGGACCAATGTCTGGGTATCACCCGAGTGGACTGCCACCTGATGACGGCAATGGAAGAGTAATACCAACAAACGTACAACAATAATGGTGATGATACTCATGGAGCCCTTTTTCTGATGCGCCTCAACAGCACTGGCACAACCCGCTTTACAAATAGCTTCGTACGCAAAGAATAATCATAAGCACAACTCAAACAGGGAGAAAGATGGAGGGGGAACCAGGGTGGTGGTGGATGTGAAGGAGAAGCAAAGGAATCCCATAAATACAGGAGAATAAAACACACCATTAATTAACAACAACAACAACAGTAAGTGTTCTGCAACAAACGTTCCTTTTCTCACAGTACTTCCGACCAAACCAATATCAATACCCTTCAGAAGCAGGGCAGCATTAAAAAAACATATCAAGGCATAATATTACAATAAGCTTAGCTTGCTTAATGCTCAGGTTTGTCTATATTTACACGAGCGTGAAATACTTCAAACTTTATTTAAACCAAAAACATAAAACACAGCCAACGACCTGCGAAACACTAGACTGTTTTCTAGTGACTGTTCGTATTTTTGTGTTTTGTTATTGTTGTTTTTTTGTTACGTTTCATTTATTGTTAGCGAAGTGAAATTGTTCGTCCGCCATACATTTTTCTTTTTCTTTCCCCCAACTGTATGAGCTCATCGCCTATAAGCTATAGCTATAGCTTGTTGATGAGCACATAATGATTCTTTGTATCTTTATTTTGTCTCGAGTAAACTTTTCTTTAAACCAAAACAAACAACATAACGCACATCCCGCTTTCAGAACAACCCCTCTCCTTCAAATCTTGCTGTACGTCCACAGAAACCATTGGGGACTGGAAGCCCAGGGCGGCCACCTCGACAAACCCCTCTCGCGCTGCAAGGCATTATTTTGATCTAAAGGTTTCTGTCCCAGTAACGTCATGTCAGAAGACCGCCAAAATCCTTTGTAAAGAACAGGTCGGGCCGGATAGAGAAAGATACCGGCAGCTGTCGACATCAGACTGTCAGACAAGACTAGTGCGCACACCCAAAGCCTTGGGTACTAACTAATAAGACTGTCAAAGTAACCAGGCTCCAGATATTTGGAACCAGCTCCCTGTTTCTGTCCGTCATTCTACCACTGTCAGTTCTTTTAAATCTTCTTTGAAAACTTTTCTCTGTTCAGAAACCGTCTCTTCAGTCCCATTGCCGTAAGATACGAGTGTGTGTGTGTGTGTGTGTGTGTGTGTGTGTGTGTGTGTGTGTGTGTGTGTGCGTGCGTGCGTGCGTGCGTGCGTGCGTGCGTGCGTGCGTGCGTGCGTGCGTGCGTGTGTGTGTATGCACGTGTGTGTGTGTGTGGGTGTGTGTGGTTTTGTGTGTGTGTGTGTGTGTGTGTGTGTGTGTGTGAGTGCGTGTGTGTGTGTGTGTGTGTGTGTGTGTGTGTGTGTGTGTGTGTGTGGTGTGTGTGTGTGTGTGTGTGTGTGTGGTGTGTGTGTGTGTGTGTGTGTGAGTGCGTGTTGTGTGTGTGTGTGTGTGTGTGTGTGTGTGTGTTTTGTGTGTGTGTATGCACGTGCGTGCGTGCGTGCGTGCGTGCGTGTGCGTGTGGGTGAGTGTGTGTGTATGTGCGTGTGTGTGAGTGTGTATGTGCGTGTGTGTGTGTATGTGTGTGTGTGTGCACGCGCGCGCGCGCGTACGTGCCTGTATGTGTATGTGTGCGTGCGTGAGTGCGTGTTTGTGTGTGCCCTGTTAAAAACACTGCCAGTAGTACAAACCCACGTCTTCGTGCAATCGGGAAGCGATGCACTGAACGCACAAAGCTGGACCGCAAAGGGTTCAGCAGTTCCTGCGATGCCCAATTAACCAACACGATTTTTGCAATGGGTTCAAACCTCCAACAAAGCACAACCGTTTTGCAAAGGCACTGGCGCGCCAAAGCACAAAGTTTGGTGGCAAAAAGCTTAAGCAGTCCTAAGATATCAAATTAAGGCGCACACTCGTTCGTTGATTTGTATGCTCATTATGTATTTGTATTGACAACAAGCGAAAGTACCGAGCAAAATTATACACACGATGCTGCCTATTGCCCAACAATCAAATAATGTTTGAAATGGAATTTGCCGCAATAAACCTAAAACTAAAAAAAATCGGATTACCGCCAAATAAAACAGGTTATGTAAAAAAAGAAAGAAAGAAAGTGGGAAAGAAGAAAAAGAAAGAAAGAAAGAAACAAAACCATACATACAAACAAACAAAACAAAACAGACAACAAAAAACCCACAAATGACACCAACAGCAACAATAACAAAAATGACCACAAAAAATATCATTTTTCCCGATTAGCTGGCCACAGCAAATTTGCACAAACGATTTTTGCCATTGGTGTTGATCTGTTCGTGTTTTATTTCTTATGAACCCCGGAAAAGTGGTGGTGGATGTTGGGGTGGGGGAAAGCACAAGAGTTTTATCAGACACCCACCCACCCACACGTAGATTAACAACTGAAGAAACGGAACCGAATCCAAAACCCTGTTCACCACCGTCTCTGCATGCTGACGTTAAACGACTGCGGGCCAGGACCACATGAACTCGGCTTGACCAGCGAATTCATTAAGCGCTTGTCCCCAGAGAGGTAAACCGCTGTAAATTAACCCCAACCACGTAATTCGGCCGCATGTTTAACGGGTTTACCGCCCTGCCCGGAAAGGCAGAGTCTTGTGTGTCCATGCAAGTTACGCTGTCAGTCGGCACATCCCAAGGCCTTGTTCAGTCCCCCTGGCTGGTAACGTCACGCCTACGCAGGCCAAGGAAGAGAAGCGTGAATCGCCCAAGGTTCAGAAGTTTGCAGAGGGTTGAGAAGTTCACAATTAAGACAGCAGGCCCACGGCACGCACTAACGTTATGTAACGGTTTAAACCCTCCCGGACACATCCACCGTGAAATGGGGTGATGCTTAATGTCCTCAGATGTCGGCTGACATAATATGGACAAGCTGTGACCAATGCCGAAGCATGGTTCAATATAGCTTTACGTCCACGGAAACCAGAAGGCTCGTTAGGACGGACAGCCCAGGACGGCCACCTCGTCTCTCACACTGCTCCTGAACTATAAAATGGGGTTCGGGGTTCGAACAGCTCAACCTTTAATCCTTTCACTGCCATGCTTGTTAGCGTGCCACTCGGAACACGACCAATGAAAGTGCCAAATCTGAAACCATTACGGCTATTTCCCTCTTTATTTCGCATGAGTACGTGAAAGGACTTCTGTCTAAATGCACAGTATTGAAAGTAGATTTGTTATTGGACCATCAAATATACTGTTTTCAGGCGTGTATGGGTGACCTTTTTAGCCAGGAAATTTTGCATGCTGGGGCATTGAAAGGGTTAATTTAACCCTCCTTTCTTTGCTGGGGAATCTTGTTCCGCCAGTTCTAGTTCCTCCCGAGAACTGTCCCCAAGAACGTCTTCAGCAAATCAGAAACGTTATTCATTTTTAAGGCATTTGCTCCACATGGGGATGCTAAAAACGCTGGAATTCAAGCAGGTTGTCAAAAGACGTCACAGAAGTTGAACGGGGGAAGAAAAAGAAAAAAAGCTGTGTCAATTACTTCATACAACGTCCTTATGGCAGGGAAAAGGGTTAAGAGTTCAACCTCCCGTCAGTTTCTGTCAGAGCTCAGGAGCTGTGTGAAAGTCGAGGTGTCTGTCCTGGGATCCCGTCCCTAATAAGCCTAAGGTTTCTGTGGACGTAAAGCAACCCTTCAGCAACAGTTTCTGTTCGTTTGCTCTTATTGCTTTTTGTTCTTAGCTTCTTTTTTTTTGCCGTTGACACCTTCCCCCCTCCTACTTCCAACAACATAATGGGCGACTATTCCTTGACCTCAACCTCGCTGCCACGTGGTTTCTCGTGCCATGGTCACGCTGAGCACCGCCAGACACTGACCAGAGTCACTCGGAAATTGTCCACTTTGGACCCCCTTTCTCACACAAACCACATCTTCCAAAGACCCCCAGACAGGCAGGAAACTCAATCAGCCGAGGTTCTATTGGGCGACATTCCAGCACACCATCAGCTTACAGCTTACTCTTTCAGCTCAACTCAGTGCACTTAGGTGAGGCTCAAAGGCAATTCCTTCATAGGAAAGGTAAACTACGGCTGTCCGACACGCGGCACCCACGGTCTCATTCAGAGCATTGCTATCACATCCGTCAGCTTACGAAATTAATTTCGATGTTTTTGTTTTTGTTTTTGCAGGCTCCCCTTCAACGCCGCCCTGATATAACCGTATTGGTAGACTGGGCGTAAAAAACATTATTTACCCTTTCAACAACCACAAAACCCTCTAGGCTCGCAAACTTAACAACACCTAGGAAACTATCTCAACCCCCTCCCCCACCCACCCAAAAAAAGCCAATGCAACAGGAGTAACTAATTACTGATAGTTAAAGCTTGCAGTCAGCCGCGAAGCTCATACTTATAATACATCACTTTGTCCTTGAAGTGGGCTGGTAAAAAAACAGAAGTCGAATGACCCGGAAAGGCAGAAATTTGAAAGACAGAAATCATGGCAGCAGGTGAAGCATGCATGGCTACATTCTGATCTACTCCAGGCCCTAAAAGAATGAACCCTTGATAACTCTAGGTTTGCGAAGAGGGGAGCTTAATTTCTGCGTCCGCGGTGTCCCGCTTTGGCGGATTTAACAGGAAGCAACTGATAACCTGACCAACTGATACAATCCCACAGGGTCAAGAAGTTCAAAGAGTTCCACCCATGGCCATGCTTTTTGAAACAGGAACACTAATGAGGCAAGTTGATGATGAAAAGTCAACCCATCTTGCAAAACAGACAGGTGGGCGAGGGGAAGGGGGGGGGGGGGGGGGGGGGGGGGGGGGGAGGGGGGGAGAGAGAGGAAAAAAAGAAGAAGTTAAAAAAAGAACTCGCGTTGCAGTCAAACCGTGTTGTAAATCGAGTTGCAACCAAACCGTAACCAAAACGCTGTGCCTCTTCTCTGTCTCTGTCGCTTTCTCCTTCCCACCAATCATTCCCCCCATCCCTCTCTCTCTGTCGTTGAAATCTAGTGCTAGCCTACCCACCACATCATATAGTTTTTTGTCATTTTGAGCGTCTCATATAAGTTTACTTGTTTGACGCTCCCAAAACTATTCTGTTATTGTCTGTTGGTATGCTTTCATGAATAATATTTTTTAAAGTTTAAACCAGAGAACTCTCCACTGAACTGCGTCAACACAAATCATAAGTTTACTTGCTTGACGCTTCCAAAACTATTCTGTTATTATCCGCTGGTATGCTTTCATTAATAATATTTAAAAACAAATTATGTTTAAACCAAACAACTATCTCCACTGCACTGCGTCAACGCAAACCGCATCCATAAGCAGTTTTGGTGATATTGTTCCATCGTATGGAAGTAAGTCTTGGGCAAAGTGCTTCCATACTCGCCCCCCCCCCCCCCCCCCCCCCCCCCCCAGGACATCCTATGACGTTCTGATTGGATTCTGACTTTCCACGCTTTCTCAAGCGGGGCCAAGTCCTCAGAATCGATGATTCGGAGTGGCTTAACCCGCTTCGGAGACCATGGCAGTCTTGGAGGGGGTGGAAATTGCACCGCTAGTACATATAGTTTGGCACGTGTTTGGCAGTGTTTGCACAGCTGACAGTTTTTACACTGAAATTCCAGCGCGCGCTCTACCAGGCAGATTTAAAGAAAGGGAGAGAGACAGCTCCCTCCCCCCTTCCCTACAAGGCAGATTTAAAAAAAGGGAGAGAGACAGCTCCCTCTTCCCCCCCTCCCCCTCCCCATCCTCCCTGCCCCATCTCCCACACCCTATTCTGCTGACAGTCGTCTTTTGTGCAAGGACCTTATTGGAAAACCGTGTACAGGAAAAGTAGACGCTGTGGCTACTGGAACTCGGCTTGTTCCTATGGTCAGCGGCTTGCTCAGGACTACGGTGGGATTAGGGTACATGGCTGCTATCTGCTCAGGCAAAGAAAAAAGTAAGCGCTGGAGGACACTTGCCAGTGAGCGCAGAAAATCTAATTGGCCGACGGTCGAATTCGAAGTTGTTCAGAAAACCAAGCCATGATAGTGTGTTACTGTTGAAAAAGGGTGAGAAAGGAGGATGTCAGGGGCGGCAGAATAAACTGGGGAGTCCGAAAAGGAGAAAGGTAAAAATCCTGGCAGCAGACGAGGTATGCAAAGCTATAATCTGACTATGATCTAATAAAAACTATAATCCGACTATGGTCAAATCAAAACTATAGTCTGACTATGGTCTAATCAAAGCTATATTCTGACTATGGTCTTACCAAAGCTATAATCTATGATATAATCAAAGCTATAATCTATGATCTAATCAAAGCTATAATCTGTGATCTAACCAAAGCTACAATTTGACTACGATCTAATCAAAGCTATAATTTATCCAGGCTTCATTCAGGAAAAATTCATAATCTGACCCGTTCCAGGCATCATGCAAAGCTTCAATCTGACCCGTTCCAGGAATCATGCAAAGCTTAAATCTGACCCGTTTCAGGCATCATGCAAAGCTTTCAATCTGACCCGTTTCAGGCATCATGCAAAGCTTCAATCTGACCCGTTCCAGGAATCATGCAAAGCTTCAATCTGACCCGTTCCAGGCATCATGCAAAGCTTCAATCTGACCCGTTCCAGGCATCATGCAAAGCTTCAATCTGACCCGTTCCGGGCATCATGCAAAGCTTCAATCTGACCCGTTCCGGGCATCATACAAAGCTATGCACCGCCGCGGAAAGGGCAGTGGCCACTTTTGGAGAAGAAGAGGACACCCCCCAAAACAACAACAACAACAACAACAACAACAACAACACACACGCACACGCACACACACACACACACGCACACACACAGAGCAGCAGCAGCAACAACAACATGGGGTAGAAACTAGAACAAAAAACTATTTTTCTTCAACCAAGGGAGCAGCGTTGAACCACCCCACCCCTCTTACCGTTTGCCAGACATTTGGGAAGAGGAAAAGCAGGATCTAAAACAGACCACGCGCCAACCCACACGTCCACCGATGAATGCCAAAGCCGCCATCAGACCGCCGGCCAATGGAACCCGGACAGACAACAAAGGCTGCAAGGATGTAGCACAGTCATTCTCCCAACAGGCAGCGGTCACATTTGACAACCCCCCCCCCGTGTTGTTTCTGAAGCTGAGCTAATGACCTGCATCCATCAGAGCAGCCAGGGGTCTCGGAGTCCCATCCCTCTCCGACCAGACACGAAACTGTCAAGGTGCACGGTATGAATAGGTCCGCAACTCCGCTCCTTCCCCTCCTCCCCCAGCCTCTCAAGTCCTTTTCAAAGCGCGACACAATGGCAGAATTAGTAAGGCTTTGACACCCCTCGAGGCAGTCCGATTAAGACACTTTCCTGGAGAACATCAAGCGTGCACTCCAGTAGTCTTCCTCTCCCCACCTTTGCCCCCTATGGTCTCATCAAGCGTGCACTCCAGTAGTCTTCCTCTCCCGACCTTTGCCCCCTATGGTCTCATCAAGCGTGCACTCCAGTAGTCTTCCTCTCCCCACCTTTGCCCCCTATGGTCTCATCAAGCGTGCACACCAGTAG
>JABMCL010002216.1:190000-217500 GCA_018857735.1 Alviniconcha marisindica | reverse complement strand
ACACTGTCCTTTTGTCGACTGATCAAATGCTAATAAAGAGCTAACCGAAGACAAAAAAGAGCCGATCAAAGGCTGACAGAGCTGATAAAATACAGAAAGAACTGACCAAAGGCTCGTAAAGAGTTGGAGGAAAAACCAACAATCTAAAACAATTTGTTAGCGTTCTAAAACAAGATCCAAACACAAAAGTTAAAAAGAACGCTTAATCAATATGACAACAAACAGCGTGCAAATTTTCGGGGTAAGCCCTTTTTTCAAGCAACAAAACAACTGTTAAGCAGCAGTTAAAAAGGTGAACAATAAAAATATGCTTATCTGGCTTCGGTATTGGAGTTCTTCCAAACACTCGGGACACGCCAATGCTGAAGCCAGTACATTTTCGTGTTTTACCGTTTAACTGTTGTCTAGTTGTTCTTTTGTCGCTTCAAAAAGGGCTTCCCCCGAAAATTCGCACTTTTTGCATTGTCATATTAGTGTTCCTTTTAACCTTTTATGTGTTTGAATCATGACCAGGAACCAGTAAAGTTCTGATAAAAAGCTCCAAATTGGGCAAAGCACAGTCTGACAAAAACTGAAGGGTTGGTAAAAAAAGAAAGAAAAAAGAAGAAGAAGCGTTTGTTCACAAAAGCTGAGGAAAGGCTTGCGAAAAGCTGACCAAGGACTGATCTAACAGCTAATCAAGATTTGTTAGCTAACAACCGCTCAACAGTGTGTCAACCCCAATTGAATCCACTCACTCTTCGCGATATCTGCTCTAATTTTTATTCTGCACGCAGACTAGTATGACAAAGCGTCAAATTAATACGACAACAACGAACGAGACAACGAATGACAACGAGTAAGCGACTGAGACAGTCCCGGTACTGGAGGAATGAGTGAAGAACTGCTGGTGGGGTTCCAGTACTGGTCAGATCGACAATGCCTCTTCCTCCATTTCCTCCTTGCGAGGTGAATAATGAATCGACCGTTGCGTCTTTGTCAGCGTCCTCCGGGTGTTGCGACCGTAAGCTGTGTGACCGTAAATATCTACAACAGAATCCACCATTCAGGACCGTAATGCATGCTGGACGCCATCGGTGCAATATTGTGAGTGACTGCCAGTAACTATGTGGTCTATACTTTTATGAATCGTGGCCGGCCTTACCTCGTACTCTGAGATTCTGACCTTCCAAAACAACACAAGACACCAGAATAAGGTGAAAGCAAAGGCAGCGCAGTACCTGTCAGTTCAGTTCAGATCAAGATGGTATCTATGCACTCGGAAAAGCCCATATGCGCTCCACCTCGTCTCTCAGAAGTTTCCCCAACGTCGCCTTTAAAACAGTTCCAATGTTCGTCTGACTGACGATAGCCCTGTACCTGTCAACATTAACGATATCCAAATAGGCGCGGAATAAAATACAACAGAAATGGCTCTAACAACAACATTATTTATTACAGTACCGGTACAGTTATAATGACTCTACAGTATTTGCGAGTTATAGCGTTAGCAGGTGGTTGTACTAAAAAATCAAAATAAATAAATAAATCAATTAGTCAGTGCTTGGGTGTTAACCTTCCGTAAACCGCACATGGTCACAGTGGGGGAGCTCAGTGGAAGACAAACAATCAAATCGTGAGCGTTACAGATACTATTAACCCCTTCAATGCCTTGATGTCACATGAAAACGACCAACTAAAGTCTGAAATTTGAAACCCTTAAGCCTTTTTGTCTTCTTTTTCGCACTGGAAGGATTTTCATCAAAACGCATAGCACTGAAGGTAGATGTGTTATAGGACCGGAATATGGTGTTTGCAGCACCTCTGTGCATCTTTCAGTCCGGAAATGTTACAGGCTGGGGCAGTGAAGGGGTTAATGTGTGTCTAATGGGACAAATACCTTGGGTGGCGATTGTGTACCTTGTATCTTTATGTACCTTTCACCGTTGCATGTCAGGTGAGAGTGTCTAATGTGTTTAATGTCTAGTGAGACAAACACCTTGGGTGGCGATTATGTACCTTGTATCTTTATGTACCTTTCACCGTTGCCTGGACACTCGCATGCCAGGTGAGAGTGTCTAATGTCTAGTGAGACAAACACCTTTGGTGGCGATTATGTACCTTGTCTCTTTATGTACCATGTACCGTTGCCTAGATACTCGCATGCCAGGTGAGAGTGTCTAATATGTCTAATGTCTAGTGAGACAAACACCTTTGGTGGCGATTATGTACCTTGTCTCTTTATGTACCATGTACCGTTGCCTAGATACTCGCGTGCCAGGTGAGAGTGTCTAATATGTCTAATGTCTAGTGAGACAAACACCTTTGGTGGCGATTATGTACCTTGTCTCTTTATGTACCATGTACCGTTGCCTAGATACTCGCGTGCCAGGTGAGAGTGTCTAATATGTCTAATGTCTAGTGAGACAAACACCTTTGGTGGCGATTATGTACCTTGTCTCTTTATGTACCATGTACCGTTGCCTAGATACTCGCGTGCCAGGTGAGAGTGTCTAATATGTCTAATGTCTAGTGAGACAAACACCTTTGGTGGCGATTATGTACCTTGTCTCTTTATGTACCATGTACCGTTGCCTAGATACTCGCGTGCCAGGTGAGAGTGTCTAATATGTCTAATGTCTAGTGAGACAAACACCTTTGGTGGCGATTATGTACCTTGTCTCTTTATGTACCATGTACCGTTGCCTAGATACTCGCATGCCAGGTGAGAGTGTCTAATATGTCTAATGTCTAGTGAGACAAACACCTTTGGTGGCGATTATGTACCTTGTCTCTTTATGTACCATGTACCGTTGCCTAGATACTCGCATGCCAGGTGAGAGTGTCTAATATGTCTAATGTCTAGTGAGACAAACACCTTTGGTGGCGATTATGTACCTTGTCTCTTTATGTACCATGTACCGTTGCCTAGATACTCGCATGCCAGGTGAGAGTGTCTAATATGTCTAATGTCTAGTGAGACAAACACCTTTGGTGGCGATTATGTACCTTGTCTCTTTATGTACCATGTACCGTTGCCTAGATACTCGCGTGCCAGGTGAGAGTGTCTAATATGTCTAATGTCTAGTGAGACAAACACCTTTGGTGGCGATTATGTACCTTGTCTCTTTATGTACCATGTACCGTTGCCTAGATACTCGCGTGCCAGGTGAGAGTGTCTAATATGTCTAATGTCTAGTGAGACAAACACCTTTGGTGGCGATTATGTACCTTGTCTCTTTATGTACCATGTACCGTTGCCTAGATACTCGCATGCCAGGTGAGAGTGTCTAATATGTCTAATGTCTAGTGAGACAAACACCTTTGGTGGCGATTATGTACCTTGTCTCTTTATGTACCATGTACCGTTGCCTAGATACTCGCGTGCCAGGTGAGAGTGTCTAATATGTCTAATGTCTAGTGAGACAAACACCTTTGGTGGCGATTATGTACCTTGTCTCTTTATGTACCATGTACCGTTGCCTAGATACTCGCGTGCCAGGTGAGAGTGTCTAATATGTCTAATGTCTAGTGAGACAAACACCTTTGGTGGCGATTATGTACCTTGTCTCTTTATGTACCATGTACCGTTGCCTAGATACTCGCATGCCAGGTGAGAGTGTCTAATATGTCTAATGTCTAGTGAGACAAACACCTTTGGTGGCGATTATGTACCTTGTCTCTTTATGTACCATGTACCGTTGCCTAGATACTCGCGTGCCAGGTGAGAGTGTCTAATATGTCTAATGTCTAGTGAGACAAACACCTTTGGTGGCGATTATGTACCTTGTCTCTTTATGTACCATGTACCGTTGCCTAGATACTCGCGTGCCAGGTGAGAGTGTCTAATATGTCTAATGTCTAGTGAGACAAACACCTTTGGTGGCGATTATGTACCTTGTCCCTTTATGTACCATGTACCGTTGCCTAGATACTCGCATGCCAGGTGAGAGTGTCTAATATGTCTAATGTCTAGTGAGACAAACACCTTTGGTGGCGATTATGTACCTTGTCTCTTTATGTACCATGTACCGTTGCCTAGATACTCGCATGCCAGGTGAGAGTGTCTAATATGTCTAATGTCTAGTGAGACAAACACCTTTGGTGGCGATTATGTACCTTGTCTCTTTATGTACCATGTACCGTTGCCTAGATACTCGCATGCCAGGTGAGAGTGTCTAATATGTCTAATGTCTAGTGAGACAAACACCTTTGGTGGCGATTATGTACCTTGTCTCTTTATGTACCATGTACCGTTGCCTAGATACTCGCATGCCAGGTGAGAGTGTCTAATATGTCTAATGTCTAGTGAGACAAACACCTTTGGTGGCGATTATGTACCTTGTCTCTTTATGTACCATGTACCGTTGCCTAGATACTCGCATGCCAGGTGAGAGTGTCTAATATGTCTAATGTCTAGTGAGACAAACACCTTTGGTGGCGATTATGTACCTTGTCCCTTTATGTACCATGTACCGTTGCCTAGATACTCGCATGCCAGGTGAGAGTGTCTAATATGTCTAATGTCTAGTGAGACAAACACCTTTGGTGGCGATTATGTACCTTGTCCCTTTATGTACCATGTACCGTTGCCTAGATACTCGCATGCCAGGTGAGAGTGTCTAATATGTCTAATGTCTAGTGAGACAAACACCTTTGGTGGCGATTATGTACCTTGTCTCTTTATGTACCATGTACCGTTGCCTAGATACTCGCGTGCCAGGTGAGAGTGTCTAATATGTCTAATGTCTAGTGAGACAAACACCTTTGGTGGCGATTATGTACCTTGTCTCTTTATGTACCATGTACCGTTGCCTAGATACTCGCGTGCCAGGTGAGAGTGTCTAATATGTCTAATGTCTAGTGAGACAAACACCTTTGGTGGCGATTATGTACCTTGTCCCTTTATGTACCATGTACCGTTGCCTAGATACTCGCATGCCAGGTGAGAGTGTCTAATATGTCTAATGTCTAGTGAGACAAACACCTTTGGTGGCGATTATGTACCTTGTCCCTTTATGTACCATGTACCGTTGCCTAGATACTCGCATGCCAGGTGAGAGTGTCTAATATGTCTAATGTCTAGTGAGACAAACACCTTTGGTGGCGATTATGTACCTTGTCTCTTTATGTACCATGTACCGTTGCCTAGATACTCGCATGCCAGGTGAGAGTGTCTAATATGTCTAATGTCTAGTGAGACAAACACCTTTGGTGGCGATTATGTACCTTGTCCCTTTATGTACCATGTACCGTTGCCTAGATACTCGCATGCCAGGTGAGAGTGTCTAATATGTCTAATGTCTAGTGAGACAAACACCTTTGGTGGCGATTATGTACCTTGTCCCTTTATGTACCATGTACCGTTGCCTAGATACTCGCATGCCAGGTGAGAGTGTCTAATATGTCTAATGTCTAGTGAGACAAACACCTTTGGTGGCGATTATGTACCTTGTCTCTTTATGTACCATGTACCGTTGCCTAGATACTCGCGTGCCAGGTGAGAGTGTCTAATATGTCTAATGTCTAGTGAGACAAACACCTTTGGTGGCGATTATGTACCTTGTCTCTTTATGTACCATGTACCGTTGCCTAGATACTCGCGTGCCAGGTGAGAGTGTCTAATATGTCTAATGTCTAGTGAGACAAACACCTTTGGTGGCGATTATGTACCTTGTCCCTTTATGTACCATGTACCGTTGCCTAGATACTCGCATGCCAGGTGAGAGTGTCTAATATGTCTAATGTCTAGTGAGACAAACACCTTTGGTGGCGATTATGTACCTTGTCCCTTTATGTACCATGTACCGTTGCCTAGATACTCGCATGCCAGGTGAGAGTGTCTAATATGTCTAATGTCTAGTGAGACAAACACCTTTGGTGGCGATTATGTACCTTGTCTCTTTATGTACCATGTACCGTTGCCTAGATACTCGCGTGCCAGGTGAGAGTGTCTAATATGTCTAATGTCTAGTGAGACAAACACCTTTGGTGGCGATTATGTACCTTGTCCCTTTATGTACCATGTACCGTTGCCTAGATACTCGCGTGCCAGGTGAGAGTGTCAATTGTAATGTCTAGTGAGACAAACACCTTTGGTGGCGATTATGTACCTTGTCTCTTTATGTACCATGTACCGTTGCCTAGATACTCGCGTGCCAGGTGAGAGGTCTAATATGTCTAATGTCTAGTGAGACAAACACCTTTGGTGGCGATTATGTACCTTGTCTCTTTATGTACCATGTACCGTTGCCTGGATACTCGCGTGCCAGGTGAGAGTGTCTAATATGTCTAATGTCTAGTGAGACAAACACCTTTGGTGGCGATTATGTACCTTGTCTCTTTATGTACCATGTACCGTTGCCTGGATACTCGCGTGCCAGGTGAGAGTGTCTAATGTCTAGTGAGACAAACACCTTTGGTGGCGATTATGTACCTTGTCTCTTTATGTACCATGTACCGTTGCCTGGATACTCGCGTGCCAGGTGAGAGTGTCTAAATGTCTTCAGTGAGACAAACACCTTTGGTGGCGATTATGTACCTTGTCTCTTTATGTACCATGTACCGTTGCCTAGATACTCGCATGCCAGGTGAGAGTGTCTAATATGTCTAATGTCTAGTGAGACAAACACCTTTGGTGGCGATTATGTACCTTGTCTCTTTATGTACCATGTACCGTTGCCTAGATACTCGCATGCCAGGTGGAGTGTCTAATATGTCTAATGTCTAGTGAGACAAACACCTTTGGTGGCGATTATGTACCTTGTCTCTTTATGTACCATGTACCGTTGCCTAGATACTCGCGTGCCAGGTGAGAGTGTCTAATATGTCTAATGTCTAGTGAGACAAACACCTTTGGTGGCGATTATGTACCTTGTCTCTTTATGTACCATGTACCGTTGCCTGGATACTCGCGTGCCAGGTGAGAGTGTCTAATATGTCTAATGTCTAGTGAGACAAACACCTTTGGTGGCGATTATGTACCTTGTCTCTTTATGTACCATGTACCGTTGCCTAGATACTCGCGTGCCAGGTGAGAGTGTCTAATATGTCTAATGTCTAGTGAGACAAACACCTTTGGTGGCGATTATGTACCTTGTCTCTTTATGTACCATGTACCGTTGCCTAGATACTCGCGTGCCAGGTGAGAGTGTCTAATATGTCTAATGTCTAGTGAGACAAACACCTTTGGTGGCGATTATGTACCTTGTCTCTTTATGTACCATGTACCGTTGCCTGGGATACTCGCGTGCCAGGTGAGAGTGTCTAATATGTCTAATGTCTAGTGAGACAAACACCTTTGGTGGCGATTATGTACCTTGTCCCTTTATGTACCATGTACCGTTGCCTAGATACTCGCGTGCCAGGTGAGAGATGCCGTAGACGATTCGGGTCTTTGTGGCTGTGTTGACGTAGCCTCTTCTCTTCGAGCGCAAATTAACTACTGTTGTTGATTCTAATAAGAGAAGTGTCCACCGCCGAAATGACATTTGCTGGTTTACCGAAATACACCCACCCACATCCATTGTCAGGTATGATTAAGAGCCTCGTGCAAAAGCGCCGGCCCAGGTAAACTACTTTTTTTCCAGAACTTTATCGTCAACACCGAGCCGATTATTATCTGGCGGGCAAAGCGACCGCCACAATTTTGTTGCTTATCTCTCTCCCTGTGCGAGTCCGTGGGCGCGTGTGTGTTAATTTTTGTTCTTTTAGAACACCGAGAAACATACTATTTAGTTCTTCATGTCACTGTGTGCAGGACTGTGCAGGACTTCCCTTTTCTTCTTTAATTCACATGTTTGTCCAGAACGAGTGTTGTGTGTATGTCCCAGAAAGAAATGCCACTCTGCTGCTTCAGCAAGTATGTGTGGTTAACTGCATCAATCTGTCGTCTATTCACGCCTACGTGAGTCTGAAGCATAGCAAGGGCTGATTGTTATATATATATTTTAATCCAAACGGACCTAATACGACTATCCTTGAGTATTAAGATCTTCGAGTTGGAAGATCTGAAGTGTCGAGGAGCTTGAGCTACTGCCCTAGGGGACAAAAAGCTAAGGGCATCACACCATCGACCGATCGCCTGAAGGAGACAGGGTAAGAAAGAGGAAGCAGTCGAAGACTTCCTTGAAAGGGTGAGGAAGAGCCACCGCCAATCAGACCAACACTGGAACTGTTTCAAATGCAACTGTAGAGAAAGTTGTAGAGAAAGCAGGGTAGAGCTTCTATGGGCTTTTGCGAGCGCGTAGACACTTTCTTGGACTGTACTGGCAACACTGTGGAAAGTTCTGAACGTAGGGCTTTATACGCGTATAATTATGGGCTTTTGCGAGCGCGTAGACACGATCTTGAAGTCTGAGTTGAGCTGAGCCGAATGAACCGCCCTTGCTCTGCGCTTATCTTTGTCTTCCTTTCTCTGTTTCCCGTGCATCAACGTCGAAGGTCCACAGCATGCACGGACGTCAGCAGGTGGTACTAATCACGTGACGACAGCCACCAGCACGTGCGCCACGCGAACACGTCGGATCGGACAACAACGTTAATCAGGTGGGCGTCCCCACGAAACCAGGTCAAATCGATTTGTTGGAAGAAGCCTCCCCTCCCCCCCCCCCCCACCCCCTCCCCGCCACCCACCTCCCTGTACTGATGAGCAACCCCTCCCTCATTATACGTTGTTGAATAGTTCTCCAGTCTGCACCAAGTTCTGTGCCCTGCAACAGCCATTCCTGTCTCTTCACTGCAAGACGCCACCTGGGTGGCCTCTTCCACCTCCCTGCATTTCAATTTCTAAAAATTAGGTGGTCTGGTCTGTGGGAAGCTCCGACTCCCGAGAGACCACCAGCAACAAAGTGGAATATCCGATTTGAACAGGGTGCGATTACACAGTGGCTGACGAGGCAGACAAATATGACGAGAGAGAGAGAGAGAGAGAGAGAGAGAGAGAGAGAGAGAGAGAGAGAGAGAGAGAGAGAGAGAGAGAGAATGCAACACAGAGAGACAGAGACCGAGAGACCGAGAGAGACATCATGCAACACAGGTTCCGTTGATCTAATTCACTTCGAGTTAAGAATGAAGAATCACCAATGAAACCACGGACCTATGTAGCACACACACGTTGTTTATAAGCAGGGCCCCACCCAGCAAATTCTTCTTCCAGCGTGCGGGGTGCCCGGGGATTCTATACAGCCGTATTCATAATTTAGTACGGGCCCACTGCTGTCACGCTAATAAATTTCATCTAAAACACCACCATTTTTTTGGTCACTGGCATGGTCGCTTCGGAACTTTGGCCGCTGATCAAATAATAACAAAAAGGAGAGTTGGAGGCGGTGTGACGGTGGTCCCTACGCGACTGACGGTGGTTGATGTTTACTACATACAGTGACTACGGTGACAGTTCTGAATGCCTAGCACCACAATGCATGCCAGCAGTGCATACTAAATATTTCGCTGTGTGACACCAGTTTCACAAAGAGTCTATAATTATCTGTTCAGAAGTTACCAGACCACGAGTCCTCCGCTACCGCATACAGCCTCTCGCAACTACTGAGCTACCTTCACCCCCCCCCCCCCCCCCCCAGCAACAACAAACAAAGACACAACACACACACACACACACAACACACACACACACACACACACACACAAAACCAACAACAACAACAGAGAGGAGATAGGAAAGGTGAGTCAAACGACAGCTCTGAGATTCCAGACAGGAGGAACACACCACCGGCCACCTTTCGGGGGTCAAGCAGGCGATTTGAGTTCCGGGAAAACAAGCGGATGTAACGCTGGTACCACAATTAGACACTAGCTGCTTGTTTATCCTTGGTACCACACTTAGACACTAACCGCTTGTTTATCCTTGGTACCACACTTAGACACTAGCCGCTTGTTTATCCTTGGTACCACACTTAGACACTAACCGCTTATTTATCCTTGGTACCACACTTAGACACTAGCCGCTTATTTATCCTTGGTACCACACTTAACACTAGCCGCTTTTTATCCTTGGTAACACACTTAGACACTAGCCGCTTGTTTATCCTTGGTACCACACTTAGACACTAGCTGCTTGTTTATCCTTGGTACCACACTTAGACACTAACCGCTTGTTATCCTTGGTACCACTTAGAACTAGCTGCTTGTTTATCCTTGGTACCACACTTAGACACTAGCCGCTTATTTATCCTTGGTACCACACTTAGACACTAGCTGCTTGTTTATCCTTGGTACCACACTTAGACACTAGCCTCTTATTTATCCTAGACAAACAGCGCATGTCTATTGCTCGACTTTCCCATTGCAAAACTGAGCAAGTTTGAACCTTCGCGGTGCCCTAGTGCATGGCTGCTTGCGTTCCATTATTCGGACCGACACACGCGCATTAATTATAGCAAAAGAGGCTCGTAAAATCCACTATGGGAAACCTCGTTTGCTGACACTCACAACAACAGACACAGAAAGCCGAAGCCCGCATGTCTGATACGAAGAGCCCCATGGGTAATCACACACACACGCACGCACACGCACACCCACATACACGCACGCACGCACGCACACACACACTCAGACAGAGGAAAGAAAGAAAGAAATTGAAAGAACAATACTGTCGCGACGAGAACTTTCATCCAGCTCTCCACTCAGGCCCCTGTTTGTGACCTCAATTTGCATATCCCCGGAGATCAGTGTCCGCGGCATCGCTCTCCACTAGTGTGAAATGAACACTTCACTAGTGTGAAATGAACACTTCCACATGGGTGATCTCCTTCACACACACACACACCGTCACACACACACACACACACACACACACACACACACACGCACGCACGCACGCATACACACACACACTCACTCAGACAGACAGACAGACAGACAGACAGACAGACAGACAGATAGATGCGCACGCGCACACACACACACACACATACACACTCACTCACTCACACACACACACACACACTCACAACCACAGACAACACAGCACAGATAGCACAGACGATACGCGCGCGCGCGCGCACACACACACACACACACACACACACACACACACACACACACACACACACACACACACACACACACACAGAGTCATTGTGCTCACAAATGACCGAGTGGAGCCTGACGAACGTCACAGTACCCAGACGAAGATCACAGTACCCGCCCTCAGCACACTTCAGTATTATTACACATCGTTAAACGAGAGAAGAGCAGAAAGGAGCAAGAGCTGTACGTGCAGTCAACAGTTAGCTGCCGCAAGTCTGCCTACTGCTGTTACGGGTGAAGACTGAAACACGCAACTGGTAGGGAAGCGGGGAGGTGGGGGCGGGGGAGGGAGGGGGGGGGGCGTTGAGTTAGTTCTTTGGCTTTAAGTCCAGTCAACTTGGGGTGAGGGGGAGAGAGAGAGAGAGAGAGAGAGAGAGAGAGAGAGAGAGAGAGAGAGAGAGAGAGAGAGAGAGAGAGAGAGAGAGAGAGAGATACAGACAGACAGGGAGAGACAGAAACACACGCACAGGAGGGTTGCCAATTTATTATTAATCAAAGGAAAAACACCACCGCGAAAAATCCATTTCCTATAGGGTTATACTGTTTGTGTTTCTTTCTTCAAAAGTTCATATCAGAATGCAAAAACTAAATCGATGTTTCAGGGCGTTCTCTTCGTGTCAGTGTTGCACACATCGGACACTGTTTTGTACAGCGGACAATGTCGGCACTTCGGACATGCCCGTTAAACTACATGATGTGTTAGAGCAATGCATACCACGGCGGTAAATCCAAATAATTTAGTAGCTGCTGCTCGTAAAGTTTTTAACAGAACAAAAAACAAAGCGCTGGTGGAAACAAAAAACAGCGCATCGGTGTTGAGAGAGAGAGAGAGAGAGAGAGAGAGAGAGAGAGAGAGAGAGAGAGAGAGAGAGAGAGAGAGAGAGAGAGAGAGAGAGACAGAGAGAAGAGAGAGACAGAGAGACAGAGACAGAGAGACAGAGAGAGCGAACTCGAAAAAGAACAAGCAACTGAATAACGCAGTTTCACAGAGTTTCTACAAATGTGCACAAACATCGGAATTAAATTTCTTTCATGGGCATACATGTATGCAACATTCAATTTTTTAGTCAAACATCTGATTTAGAGAAATACGTCCAAATTTGACGAAAGGTTATTCTCAGACATATATATTTGTGCAGATTACGTTTGAAACATGGAAGAGAGAGAGAGAGAGAGAGAGAGAGAGAGAGAGAGAGAGAGAGAGAGAGAGAGAGAGAGAGAGAGAGAGAGAGAGAGAGAGAGAGAGAGAGACAGACAGACAGACAGACAGACAGACAGACAGACAGACACAGAGAGGGGAAGGGGGTTATTTTTATTTTTTATTATTTTATAAATCACAGTCCTTTCAGTGTAGTCTAGATCGTCTCGACTCGTGACCGACATACTCTCCTTCTATTTGTCATAAACGTCTGCTTGAATCAGCTCTTGGCTGGAAGCACTTCTAAGAAGGTCGATCAGACTGGAAGGTCACATAATAGCGTTCACTAAAGTAACAACCACCGCACCAGCGGGGACAACACTTCCAGGTCTTCCAGGCCAACCAATGCATTAAAAACATCTCCGTAGACCAGTCTGTTTAGAACTGACTACTGCTAGCAAACTCTCTACCCCCCCCCCCTTCTCTAAATTCTTTCACTTGATTGCTGTGGTGTGGTTGTGTGTGTGTGTTTGTTTGTTCTGTGTGTGTGTGTGTGTGTGTGTGTGTGTGTGTGTGTGTGTGTGTGTGTGTGTGTGTGTGTGTGTGTGTGTGTGTGCGTGCGTGCGTGCGTGCGTGCGTACGTGCGTGTGTGTGTGTGCGTGCGTGCGTAATACAGATACTGCTGTCGGCTTTCTGTGCTTTGAACTGCTTGTAATCATCATTGTCGTTTTTCACTTGTGGTGTGTCAACCTGAGTGTTAAACTCGCTTCCTCATACAGTCCACCGAGCTCTATTTTATATTAATTTTATATTGGAGGGTTGCGTTTATCAACTATTATACTATCATTATTATTTTCGTTCATGCAGCTATTTAGTTCCGTCTGACCCAGAAAGAGGACGGTGGAACTGAATCAAGGCTCAACGCTCGATGTCGGCACCCGTTCCTTCCTCAGTGTCTCTGACGTGTCTTGATCTATCATGCACAAATCCACGTAGTCATCTTTGCACTTTTGGCAGAATGACCTGGATCTTTTACGTGCTACTGCGGTAACACGGGGCGTGGAACGGACACCGAAATAAGAGTCAACACAGCAAGTTGACCCTGGAGAAGAAAATTCTCCCGCCGCTCAAGCGGGGAATCGAACCCGCGACCTTTCGATCACGAGTCCGGCGCTCTAACCACTGAGCTCTCCCCGCACCCAAATACTTGTCTTCGTGCTCTTCAGTTCAGTTCAAGCTGACGTCCACAAAGCGCCTTTGTACGTTTCAGTTCACGGATCAGAGGACGGCAGGCCCGTTTTAGAATCTACATACTGAGACCGTCCGCATCAACGCCCTTCCTACAGGCACTGGGCACGGACCTTCCTTCACAGCGGCACACAGAAATGAGCACGAACAACAACTCCTCCCTTTGGTTCTGTCCCCTGCCACTGACCGCAAACAGTTTTAAAATCTGCATGCTAGTAATAGTATTGTCCGCATCAACGCCCTTCGTAGAGGCAAGTAAGTACACATGGTGCTTAACGTGCACAGAAACCATAAGGCTTATTTGGGACGGGGAGAAGGGGGGCGAGCGGGGGGGGGGGGGGGGGGGGGGGTGATGTGGGGGAAGAGGGAGAATATGTACTTACCGCGAGACTGACACCACCAGAATGAGTCCTGACAGCGATGAGAGCCATTTTAATGTTTCATTAACTGTGAGGGACAAAGTCACAAGACGGTGTCCACAGACCACAACTTTTGAAGAGAAAGGAGAGCCGAAGCGGATTCGAACCGAGGTCCCTCTGCTTACCAGCCTAACGCTTCGTAGAGGCACAGGGCGAAGACTTTCATAGCGGCACACAGAAATAAGCACGAACGACAACCCTTCTCTTTGGTTCCGTCCCCTGCCACTGATCGCAAACACACATCTCACTCACTGTCCATCGCTTTTCTTTCCACGTTTTTCATCGCTTCGCGTGATTCACTTACAAATGCTGTATAAAAATGTCTTCCTGGGAGATACCTTTTGGGAGGAGAGGGGCGGGGTTGCTTTAAAAAAAAACAAAAAAACTTAATACTCTTATTGCTGATTTTGGGGGAGGAAGGGAGGAAGAAACAAAACAAAAATTAACCTAGCAAATTGCAACCCATTTCATCAAGTTTCTTCAGCACCGCCGCTATATTTGTTACGCCGCTGATCGTTACGTCCAAAAATCTGTTCCCGAACATTCCAGAGCGCTCGAAGCGCGGACCGACCAAAAAAAAAAAAAAAGTGAAAAAGTTACACGAACGTGATGGGAAGCGTGCTCGGGGGAAAGGTGGGGGGGGGGGGGGGGGGGGGGGGGGGGACGTTACCTGCTCGCCACAGTCCTCCCACACACGAATGGATGGATGGAACGTCGCCGAGACAAATTTCTGCGCGTATTTTAATAATAATTAATACTAATACTAACGGGTGCTTACAGCATCTAACCCGCACCGGCCCTAAGCGCTCACACATTCTTTAAACGTACACGTTTTGAAGATTCAGTGCAAACAACACCACCCCACCACCCGCACAGAGAGAGAGAGAGAGAGAGAGAGAGAGAGAGAGAGGGGGGGGGAGAGAGAGAGAGAGAGAGATGAGAGAGAGAGAGAGAGAGAGAGAGAGAGAGAGAGAGAGAGAGAGAGAGAGAGAGAGAGAGAGAGACTCGTATATATCAGACAATGTCACTGGCAAACAAATATCCTTGTAAATAAATATCCTTGGCAAAGACGCTTAACAAAAGTTAAATCCTGTACGGCATTGCATTGGGTGGTTTTGTCTTGTCCACGTTCCACTTAGCTGACGCCTGCTTGGCTGCTGACGTGACACAAACGTGACGCCGAGCGCTTGCGAGGGAGCGTGCAATGACCTCCGTAACCCCCTGTCCATCCACACAACGGCACGCCATTTCCAGGTCAGCACTGTCCACGTCGCCAGCGCCAGCGCCAGCAAACTCCAAGCACCGGTTTACGACATCCTTCCTTCAACCACTGCCGTATTTAGTTGCGCCATAGGGTCCAGAAAACTGTCAGCTAACGAGCATTTTTTTGCTGGTGCTCAAACAGTAGTAAGTTTGTTTACAAACAACCGAAATAAAACAAGGCGTGTCATTTATTGCCGCCAACAAAATTTACACCAGCACAAATAAACCACAATCGTTTGAATCGAGACGGAACTCTGTTTTTACCCGGGGTGGATGCGTCTCATGTTTACGTGCGTGCTTTGGCGCTAGGTTGCTTCCACAGTCATATTAGTACCCGAACCTTTCGGAGGGCGCTGACCGCGTCGGTGGAAAGCTGCGCGGAGATAAAGAGTGCCCCTTCAGTGGCGTAACTAAATCAGGCAGAATTTGGAGGAAGGTGCCGGAAAGCGATGCTCGGAGTGTGCGTCGCCAGCGGCAGTCAGCGTCGTTGTCATGTGGGGTTAGAACGTGGCGCGTGTTCGCCTGGGCGGAAAGTTGCACGTGCGCTGAAGGCGGGTTGTTTACCCCTGGTGGGAGTCACTTGTCGTCGTGTTTTTGTTGTTGTTTGTTCTCGATTTTTGTTTGGGCGGCTTATTCGCCGACGTTTCGCTCTGGATTTAACTAGGGGCTAATTCTGCATCGTCAATCAACGCAAGTGGCCTAGCTGCTTGTTTAGCTCAGTTTCTGGTGTGTGTGTGTGTGTGTGTGTGTGTGTGTGTGTGTTGTTGTTGTCGTTGGTTGTTGTCGTTGGTTGTTGTTGTTTTCGTTTCGCTTGTTTGTTTGTTATTGGGGTTGGGGGGGGGGGGGGGGGGTCTCATTTTGCCACCGCTGAGGGTTACTGCAGACGCAGAAGTTAAGATCCCCTCTCCTGTGCTGCTTCGGGTAATTTCCCTTTAATTTTTTTGTGTTCTAAACTACTGCTTTTATTAATTTAATGTCCATTTTTTCTCCCCTTTGGGGTGGCCCCGACTGTTTGGAATGCCATCTTGGGAAGCATCCAATTATCCAATTTCAGGCTGACCTTGCAGAACTTTCAGATATATTTTCCGCCATTGGCTCCTTTAGACTTCGCCATTTTGCAATTTGTACGATGTCACTGAAACACGGGTGAACTATAGATATGGGACTGCTATGGGCATAAACTGTAAATTCGAGGAGTAACATAGCCATTAAAAATTAGAAAAACAAAACAAAACACAAAAACGACAACACGCACACACTCACACCCAACAAAATACAAACAAAAAAACATAGCTTCGTGAGGCTGAATGGCTTTCGAACGACTGGAAAAATGAACAAAAACGGAAGTCAAATGGGGCAATTATTTTGGACATAAAAACAGGAAACGACCAGGTTCGACCGGAAATGAAGGAAAATGGAAGTCCAACGAGGCAATAATTCCGGACAATAAAACAGGAAATCACCAGGTTCTCTCGATCAAACATGGAGTAGGCCAGAACATCTAGCTTAATTTGCTGCCAGGAATGACGCCTTTCTGATTTCTGCATTATCGGCTCTTTTAACTGCATTCCTCCCAACCTTCTTCAACTACGAAGCCCAGCGTGTCTTTAACTGTGAATCACACCACTACCAGTGAATGGAGGATTTTGCAGTTCACCCTGACATGACCGTCACGGCCGACAGGACAGAAAACGGCACGTCATTTAAGTTAGGGCGGCTCTCAGCTGCGTGCTCTCCGTCTTCTCCGCTGGCCCTTCGTATACCGGTTGTTTCTTGTTGACAGCAGTTCCCCACGAATATCCTTCGCGGTCGCCGTCACAATTCGACACCTGCAGTTTGCAAAATGTTGTACTGGCAAAACTGCACATTATTATAATATTTATTTCGTTGTAGGCGCAAACACGTTTGCAGATACTACTACTACTGGAAAGAAAGAAAAAAAGCATGCATACGGCGCAAAGTCCTGTCCGACAATATCATTTTAAGCACGCACAGACACCCGCGCACACCCACCCAACACACCCACACCCACACATACACGCAGCAATGGCCTCCATGGAGCAACGCTGCAAGGACAGCTGTAGGGCAACATGGTGGAGGACCTTCTGAAGACCTTCCAAACCACCGGACAGACCAATATCGGTTCATTTCAAAGATGAACAACGCCAGCTGCTGAACAAAGTGAACTGGCGTCATGTACCTTATCTACCAGTCTCCTCTATTACAATGTGGTATGCCTTTTCCATTGGTATTTTACGCCCAGGCAACCTTTGCAGTTATATCGGGGCGAGCAAGAAGAATGAAAAGTGAATAATATTGCCCTCGTGTGTTGTAAGGATGCTATCACACAAAATCAAACCAGTGTATGCTTGCTTCTTCAGTTCATTTCAAAGAGCAACATGGTGGAGGACCTTCTGAAGACCTTCGAAACCACCGGACAGACCAATAAGAGGCGGACCCATGCTCGAACGCAGAAAAAACAAAAACAAACAACAGCAGTTAACAGACCATTTCGCACCCCCCCCCCCCCAAAAAAAAAAAAAAAAAAAAAAAAAATTGAGACTCTGCAGCGACAAACTGTTGCAGCTGCAACTCTGAAACTGTGTCAGCGTCTGCCCAAAATAGACGAATGCTCAACAACAGTGCCCTGTCCATCTAAAGGAACTTTGCACGGGTTGGTCGAGCAGGTGGGAAGCTGAAAAACAGCTTCCTCGTGTGGGCTGGTATATATTGCCCTGTCGTGGTCGCTTTGGGAGCCGGACAGATAAATTAATTGACCTTTCACTGTTAGTTACTACAGACAGCTCCGCCCACATAGACAAACGAAATACACACCATAACGTGTGTTCGAACGTCCGCTTCGAACTGTAAAGACCCAAGACGCTTGACCAATGTTTTCGGAAACAGCACGGGCGCGTGCTTCGTTTACATTACAGTGCTACTTGGACAGCCCGCGGGCGTGTCTGCAGAGGTGTGTTTGTACGCAAGCGCTGATAGGCTAAAGTTTATCTGTCAGTCAGAGGGTGGCGACTGGTCAGTTACAGTGACAGTCGTGTAGCGACAGTCGTGTTAAAAGTGTTTGTTTGCCGGACCAGGACACCATGAGAGAAAGCTGGCTGGTTAGTAACTGGATTTCAACGTCAAGGTGAACGAGAGAGAGAGAGAGAGAGAGAGAGAGAGAGAGAGAGAGAGAGAGAGAGAGAGAGAGAGAGAGAGAGAGAGAGAGAGAGAGAGGAGAGAATCATATGCAGCGAGAGGAAACACACACCCTCCGAAAACACACACACACACACACACACACACACACACACACACACACACACACACACACACACACACACACACACACACACACACACAAAACAACAGCAACAGCAACAAAAACAGTGCACATAACCGTGGACGTCGATCTGCACTTTCTTCCTGGAGGAGGGGGGGGTGGGGGGAGGGGTTGCTAGCTTTGGGAAACAAATAGCTTTCCAGCCCCAGTTTCCTCCCGTCCTCCCTCTGCTGTGAAGCAGTGAAGGATTCCGTTTTCATCTCAGTTGACAGAGGATCACCAGATGTCAGACCCCGACTTACACCTCGTCCATGGCTAAGGTGAAGGCACTGGCGGGAGAATTCATTACTTTGTCAGGATCCTGCAAGTGCAGCTGAGGGGATTATGATAAAATAACGAGTTCTCCCTTCGATCCCTCCCCAACACCTCTCCCCGTCCAATACCGAGGGACATTGGTATTTAACCTTTCCAATGCCCCAGAGACTCGAATATTCAGTCCGCCGGCCATAGTGTGCGTGCTTCCTGGTTTTCAGCCGATTATGGCATCACTTCAAAGGTAACTGAAGGAACCGTTGAAACATAAAATATTTCTGTGCTTTTCATAATTGTGGGAAGCGTTAGTGAAAAAAAGAAAGTGAAAAAAAAAGTAGCACTAAGAACCTTGCAATTTCCTGGCACAGGCACACACGGGTTTACTTTTACAGCTCTCCTCTGTCTGCAAACCCCCCGGTAGTTTATGGATACTGTAATGTGAATTCGCCTCTCACAATAAGCGGCTCTGCTAGCTTGAGTACTGCACTGCCCAAAAGCGCCACCTTGCTAGCGTGTGAGTGAGTGTGTGTGTGTGTGTGTGTGTGTGTGTGTGTGTGTGTGTGTGTGTGTGTGTGTGTGTGTGTGTGTGTGTGTGTGGTGTGTGTGTGTGTGTGTGTGTGTGAGTGAGTGAGTGAGTGAGGAGTGTGTGTGTGTGTGTGTGTGTGTGTGTGGTGGTGGGGGGGAGAGGTAACTGCAGCTGACTTGAACTTTGTTAAAGCCCCAAAATGGGCCCAAAATAGGCAATCTACACGTAAGTCACCCATTAAAGGAAACATTAAAACGACCAACACCGCTGCTAATCCACCTAACGCAGACTCATTGACTTCTAGTGAGACGACAGTGTGACATCCGACCCAGCTCCTCCCCCCCCCCCCCCCCCACTCCCCGCAAAATACCGCCTTCCCCCAATAAACCATCTGGTTTCTTCTGCGGACGGAAAGCCCATGGACTACCACCGTCTCAACAGAAGGGGACCTTAACACCTTCGCGACCGCCTGCCACTACCACCCAGCCGGAAGCCCGACGCCAGATCCAGAGGAAAGGCGTAGCAGCTAGACAACAACGCGCTATCAAATCCCTCTGCTTCTTGACTGGGTGGATAATTGTCAGCGCGGGGCGAGCCTAAGCTTCCCTCGGGGTCGGTCCCGCTGCCGGACCCTCCTGCAAGCCAGCGAGACGGCAAGCCGACGGATCAGCTGAAGGAGGTAGCTGTCGGTGTCCGTCAGACTGATGGTTAGTTAAGTGCCGGCCTCAGCGTCTTCACGACCCGGGCCCCTCGAACAGTCGGTTCTGTGGACGCTGCCTTTGGGACTTGAAACTTGCTCCCCGCAACCGTGGTCCTGCAGCTAGAGCAAGTTGCGGAGTATATAATTACTGAGAATACAGAAGGACGCTGCCTTTGGGACTTAAAACTTGCTCCCCGCAACCGTGGTCCTGCAGCTAGAGCAAGTTGCGGAGTATATAATTACTGAGAATACAGAAGGACGCTGCCTTTGGGACTTAAAACTTGCTCCCCGCAACCGTGGTCCTGCAGCTAGAGCAAGTTGCAGAGTATATAATTACAGAATACAGAAGGACGCTGCCTTTGGGACTTAAAACTTGCTCCCCGCAACCGTGGTCCTGCAGCTAGAGCAAGTTGCGGAGTATATAATTACAGAGAATACAGAAGGACGCTGCCTTTGGGACTTAAAACTTGCTCCCCGCAACCGTGGACAGCTAGAGCAAGTTGCAGAGTATATAATTACAGAATACAGAATCTCTATTGTCTATGAATAGCAGAGAAATTTGCCTTACGATGTGCATAAAAGATACCAGTAAAACAACACACAGTATAATACATCAACATAAGTACACATATATTATAAAACACAGAGTGCTTTATCTTTGAGGCTGGAGGGCACACACACATCCGAAACAGTCAACCCTACCAGTTACAGGCGTCAGCACACACACACACACACACACACACACCACACGACACACACACACACACACACACACACACACACACACACACACACACACACACACACACACACACACACACACACACCTTTGCTTTGCGCTGGCTGGCTCCCCACCACACAAGTTGCGTTGCACCATCCCCACCACCCTGATATCTGTTCTGCGGATGGCAGTCGTTCCTGTTTTTTGCGGGTCGGAGCGCTTGGGAGGACCTGTTCACAGGTACCCGATCTCCCCTCCCCCCACCAACCCCACCCCACCCCACTCCTCCCTTCCCGCCGTCCCTAATAAACCGTACGTGGTTTCTGTGGATGTTTAGCCGCAACAGTCAGCGTTCATGACCCACAACTGTTGCAAGAGCAAGTGGCAGAGTACAATACAATGCAATGCAAGACAATACATACGTTTGCTTCGCACTAAGATCAGTCGTTCTGGGGTGGCTGTCTTTGCTGTTTGCATATCGAAGCGCTTGGGACGAGCTATTCAAAGGTATGCAATCCCCACCCACCACCCCCACCTTCCGCCGTCCCTAATAAACCGCACGTGGTTTCTTTGGAGTTCAAGACCCAGCAGTCAATGCATGGACCTATGTACCTATGGGTATACCGGTCCATGAGTCAATGTTCCCCATCAACTTCTGACGTTTCTCACGTACCACACATAAAAAAACAAGCATAGTTCTTGAGTAAACGGTGCTCGACGTCCACAAAAATCTTACAGTTTATTAGGGACGGGGTGGAGCGGAGGGGATAGAAACGGGGAGGGGTGGGGTGGGGGCGGGGGGGGGGGGGGGCGTTAGGGTATGAGAGCCCAGCTTCACCTCCCTGTCCACACAGCTCCTGAGCTCTGGAACGAAGTTTTTATTATTATGGCTGCTTATAAATGCCTATCACTTACCAGAGCAGCGATACGGAACAACAATATATAAACAACCAAAATACAAGAAAAACTAAATGCAACAAGCCTTTGATTTCCGCCAGACTGGACAATCGCAAAATTGAGAAGCAACTCACTTTCGTCCCCGTTCTGATGGGAGAGAGAAAACACACACACACACACACAAAACAAAAAACCCATACACACAAAAACTGTTTCTTTGTCGGTTTGTCGTTCGTAAAATGCAGACGTGACGAAAATCTGCATTTATGTTTTCATAAAGAACGTTTTCAAACGCTTAGATTTTTTCTTTTTTTTCCTTCTCTTTTTTTCTTTTCTTTTTGTTATATGCATATAAATTATTTTGTCGCTTGTCATACCCCCCTCCTTTTTCAAGCGGCAGAAAATAAAAACTATCAAACTGAATATTTAAGACCCGTTGCAAAAGAGAAGCTCCGTGATGTACTGGCATGAAAGGGCGGGGATAGCTCAGTTGGTCCGACTGAAAAGCCAGGCGCAATACCGACGCAGGTTCGAATCCCCGGTGCGGCAAGGGATTTTTCAGTGCAGACTCTCCAACGGTGTCCTGCATACAGCCCCCGTGTGCAATCGTATGCATCAATATATGTGCGCACTTTAAAAATCCCCAACACTGGCAGCCACACCACTGTTTGCACACACGAAAATACTGCACACACCGATAGGAATGGGTAGCGCTGCTCTTGCGGCTGCTGTCCCATACCCAGGTTTGGCGACCCGAATTTCACACAGGGGACAAAGAAATACTAACACACACACACACACACACACACACACACACACACACACACCGACTCACTCACTCAAACACACACACACACACACACACACACACACACACACACACACACACACACACTCACTCACTCACTCAAACACACACACATACACAAAACCACACACACACACACACACACACACACACACACAAAACCACAACAACAATAACACTACCATGCTGCTAAGCACAGAACGCTGTCACTGCCGGACTCGGCGGTGGGAGGTGGGGGGAGTGGGGGGGTGGGGGGGGGGGGGGGGGGAAGAGGGAAAGGTAGCAAGGGCCGCGGAGGACCAAACGCAGCGCTCGTGACCACATCCAAAATCCACCACACCACACCACACAGAAGACTTGAAACTCGCCAACAAAGAAAAGCGGACGGAAGCTCAGGACCGCAGTCCTATTTTCCTCGTCTCTCATCTTCTGCAAAATAATGGGCCAGCCGCCAAAGGACGTGCACGCAAAAATCAGATTAGCGGCACGGAAACACACTGCAAAATAATGGGCCAGCCGCCAAAGGACGTGCACGCAAAAAATCAGATTAGCGGCACGGAAACACACTTCAAAACAAGGGACCGACAGAAGGAGAGCATTAACAAATTAAAAAATCGGGCAAGGGGGGGTGGGTGGGTGGATGCGGAGAGGGAAATGCAGGGTGCTGTACAAAGCTGCTTTCACAAAAAGAGTTTGCAGTGTAGGTACACTTTGCCTCGAGACTTCAGAGCATGTCGTGCACGTGCGTTAAGAAGATGAAAGATATTCAAACGTGACAAAAACAAACGAAACAAAAAATACGCCCTTCGAAATTCCATCCGCGCCTGCCGTAAATTACTTTTTTAATCATAAAAAGGCGTGCTATGCCTAGATTACTATAATTGTGTCATCATAAAATGTTCTTACACTAAAAATAGAAAAAAAGGTATGCGTCCGTGCGTGCGTGCGTGCGTGCGCGCGTGCGTGTGTGTGTATGTGTGTGTGTGTGTGTGTGTGTGTGTGTGTGTGTGTGTGTGTGTGTGTGCATTCGTGTGTGTGTGTGTGCGTGCGTGCGTGCTGTTGTTGTTTTTGCTGCCTGCTAAACTTTTCATCATCAAAGCAAACAAACGAACTACAGAGAAACTGCACAAAAGGAAGAAAAATGTCATCCGAAGGAACACCAAGTTAAAAATATGTGTCAACACGCATCTCAGGATCTAAGACAGCCCCCCAAATAACCTCTAAAATTCACTCCAAACACAAATACAGCACGGGGAAATATCACAACAGGCCAGAAACATTACGTCCGAGCAAGCCGATCCAACAGCCAGCCGTCGTTGGGAGACAACAAAACAACAATAAAAAGCATCGTTCCCAGGGACCTGGACTACAGCCAAATAAGGACCTTGTGAGGACTTGTAAGAACCACTATTAGATCTTGTAAGGACCATCGCAACAGTAAGGAACACAAAAAAGCCGAATTTCGCATGCCACGCATCCAGCGTAGTGTTTGTCCAGCTTCTCTTTTAGAACCCACTCCTGGTATGCACTGTCCTTTAGCCAGCGGTCTTGGAATGGACATTTTCTCGGCATCTTTGCTGTTAGCTCAGGTTCTTGCACAGTTCGAATTTTGCAACCAAATGGCTGACCTGGAAGTCATCGCGTAATCTTGCGACCGTGATTTTGGTTGCACGTGATCTAAATGAACATGGAGGAAAGCATTGTCTGCTTCAGACATCATCTCAACCTACGTCCGAACGATTTTGAAATTCAGTAAATGTGTGGAACCATCGAGTGTCACTGACTTGGAAGAATGAGAGGCTTTTTTATAACTACCCATGTGAATTTTTAGTATTAGCTAGACTTGTAAGGACCGTGATGCACATATAGGGACTTGTAAGGCCTTACTTGGCAAATTCAGTTTGTAAGTACTTGTAAGCACCTGTAAGGACCCTGGGAACCTTGCAAATGTTCGTCGTGCCTTAGGAAAAGAAGTATGAATGAGAGTGCGAAAGAAACATTGCACAGGATGGATGTGCGCCATGTGATTAAATGCCCAACAACGATGTCCTCAGCAAACAAACAAACAAAAACCAAAATGGCCCCGATTACAGAAACGTGTCAGTTATCCTCATACAATATACAAACGTCATGTCAAGCAACTTGTGCATACGTAAGATTTTGAATATGAAAAAATGAAAAGAAAAAAAAGAAGAAGAAGAAGAAGAAGAAGAAGAAAGAAAAGAAAAAAAGAAAAGAAAAAATTAAATAATCCAAAACAAACAAACAACAACCAAAGCTTAACCATAATCGGATAAGGTACTACTAATGTAGAGCAATTTCTGTCAATACTTTCCGAACCCCGACCCCTCAACAATACCCTTAAAATTAGGCCACGGCCTCCTAATAAGGTCAAAGGCAAGGTCACAGGGGTCACCAAGATGTGGTGTAAACAGGAACAGGTCAACAGAGGCAATAAGCTTGGGAGTTTTAAAAGACCTCACCAACGAAGTGCAATGTTCGAGAAAAACAACATCACCGAAGAATGAAAGACTAAGTTATAGTTCTCGTTGAGAGGAGAACACGTCAGTCATTGGATTGAGCACACCCTGAAGTCAAAACAAATGGTTTGTCCAGCAGGTAAACACCCTCTGAACCGGATCGGATGAGTGCTTGCAGAGAAATGTCACTTTCAGTGTTGACCGACTAAAAACGACTTAAGCGTCTTTAGCCTTGTGAGTGAGAGAGAGAGAGAGAGAGAGAGAGAGAGAGAGAGAGAGAGAGAGAGAGAGAGAGAGAGAGAGAGAGAGAGAGAGAGAGAGAGAGAAGAGAAGAAAAAAAAAGTAAAATCTGCGTCAATCAGTTTGTTGTTTCCGTCAATATGTCAGAACCATTAAAACCTGAGTGGAAGATTTAAAAAAAAAAAATCTTTACTACTATGCACCACTAGATCAGATACATTTTCGCTGATTCCTTCATTCACACCTTCCACACCTACACAAGATACAGCTATTCAATATTTCTATACTGTCTTTTTTACAGCGGTGCCTATCCCCCCGTCCGACGCGTGTTAGAGAGAGAGAGAGAGAGAGAGAGAGAGAGAGAGAGAGAGAGAGAGAGAGAGAGAGAGAGAGAGAGAGAGAGAGAGAGAGAGAGAGAGAGAGAGAGAGAGAGAGAGAGAGAGAGAGAGAGAGAGAGAGAGTGAGTGTGTGTGCGTGTTGTTAGTGTTATTGTAAAGCACCTTGTGCGGTAGATGGGCGTTCTGGAAATCGTCTTTTAGAATCATTATTATTATTCTCCGTGGCCTTGGCAGACGCCGTCAACATGCAGGCGCTGACTGTCAAACGGAAGCTGCCTCAGCTCAGCCCAGCCCAGCACTCACTCGCCCCGTGCCTTCCCCATCGTCTTCAGAGTCTGACGGCTGGCTGCCAGTCAGAGCTTAGTAAACAAAACGCACAGAGGAAGTGATCAAGTGGAACCTGACCGCGCATCACCACGGCCCCAGTCTCTCCACGCCCAGGGAGCTTCCGTGCCGGCTCACAGTCAAAGCCCCGCCCCCCTCTTCCCCCCTTCCCCACCCCCCTCCCCATCTCTCTCTCCTCTTCTCTAACCCGCCCTTCCTGGCAAGTCTCCTGTCGTTCCTGCAACACTCATCCCCACAGCTTTTGGTGACACGTCGCTGAGGTCCGCCGCCTTAGTGTAGGCCGAACACTGGGCTCTCTCCGTCTATCTGTCCTGTTGCCAGTGCTTAGGGGCGTTTAACTAGTACTGTAACAAGCCAGCAGAAGCGAGAGAGAACCGAAAACTGAAAAATAAAGCCTTAGTGTAGGTCGAACACCGGGCTCTCTCCGTCGTGTTGCCAGTACTTAGGGGCGTTTAACTAGCACCGTAACAAGCCAGCTGAAGCGAGAGAGAACCGAAAACTGAAAAATACACACGGCTGAGGTTGGAAACAACAACCGTTGTGGGGGGAGGAACACCCCCCCCCCCATCCCCCACCCAACCCTCCAACTCAACAAAAAAACAAAACAAAAAAAAGAGCCTACAAACAAACAGCCTTTGCGTGGCAACAGTATCCAAAGATGTGGTGTGCCCAGTTGAGAAACACTTTGAATGTACTATTTACACTTCGTTCGAACCACGTGACTTGGAACTTCTTGACGACTCTCAGCGTGTCACTCTGTTTAGTAATTATACCTTGTATCATCCAGAAGTGCAACATAGCAATACGAGCTTTTCGCGTAATGCGCCATCTCGTAATTAGTTTAGAAGACAAAGAAGCAACAACAACAACAACAAAGAAGGGGGCGGCGGGGGAGGGGGGGGGGGGGGGGAAGAGAGACAGAAATGATGCACTTCTTCAGCATTTCAACTCAAGTGGGTTCCCGCAGAAGTAACACTGAGACCGACTCACCGACCGAGCAAGGGAGTAAGTAAGTAAGTCACTTGGTGTTTTACGCCCAGTCAACCAGTGCAGGTTATATCAGGGCGATTCCTAGGACGGGAAATGAGATGAGGCCAAGCACGTCCCACGTACCACATCGCTGACAAGAAGGAGTCTCCGAAGTGAAACTCCATTACGAAACCCGTGAGACGATTCGATGATCTGAACGACAGCAGAATGCGTGCTAATACTGACTGAACACGCGCAATCCCGATAAAACAAAAGGACTTCGGACCTAAGCCAGCGCCGACTGCAATACTATACAAGTTACTGACACTAGCAGCGGTCTCTAATGGACAGTTCGCAAGGCACGCCAAGAATGCGATATCCCTGAAATTGATCCAAAAAGACAAAAAAAGACAATATCGCTGAAACTGATGAAAAATGCAAAAGCGGTCATTTCATTTGTGAGAAACGCATTCTCTCCCTCCTCCTCCTCCCCCCCCCCCCCCCCCCCTTTTAAAAATTACCCTGAAAAAACTGAAAAAAACAAAACCCCCATTTAAACACACAACAAAACACACACACACACACATAAAAACACACACACACACACACACACACACACACACACACACACACACACACACCCAAAATTTTTCCCCTAAACACTTGTCTTGTTATTTTCCTTCGCGAGTGTACAGTGCATGCATTCCACTACACAAATTAAAAAGATTCTGAAGGATCTGAGCTAAATTCATTTGTTTTGTCTTCTGAAACATATCTTTAATATTGTC
>JABMCL010002216.1:165000-185000 GCA_018857735.1 Alviniconcha marisindica | reverse complement strand
CGTGGCCGTTGAATCGACCACTGGGATGCAGGTCGCCACAGATATCTGCCCGGCCTTTGAATCGGCTACTGGGATGCAGGTAGCCACAGTTACCTGCCTGAGCTAACTGTTGAACCAGCCACTGGGATGCAGGTCGCCAAGATACCTGCCTGACCGATGAATCGGCCACTGGGATGTAGGTCGCCACAGATACATGCCTGGCTGCTGCAGCGACGACTGGTAAGGTAACGACCTCTGGGATGTTAACAGAAGCAGAAACCTGGTTGGTAGTGACGACTGGTACGGTGATGACCATTGGGACGACAGTGGTCACAGATACCTGGCTGGTTCCGACAGCCTCCAATGGCTAGGTTAATTAACAACCACTGAGATGGCAGCAGACACGGACAGAGCTCACGAGCTGTGTGAGAGTCGAGGTGGCCGTCCTGGGCTTTCCGTCCTAACAGGCCTTATAGTTTCCGTGGACGTAAAGCAATACTCAACCATGCCCACGCATTGGTCTCAGCTTGTCCCTAATATGTCAACCGACATCCGAGGACATTAAGCAACACAACAGCAGCAGACGCGGATACCTGGCTGGTTACGACAGCTGCCACTGGAAAACAGCTACCATTGGCTAGGTTAACGCCCAGTGGGACGGCAGCAGACACAGAACAGATGCACATACCTGGCTGGTTGCGGCGGTGGCCACAGGTCAGATCAACGATCACTGAGATGGCAGCAGACACAGATACCCAATCCTGGCTGGTTTCGGCAGCCGCAACAGGTCAGATCAACGACCACTGAGATCGCAGCAGACATAGATACCCAATCCTGGCTGGTTTCGGCAGCCGCAACAGGTTAGATCAACGATCACTGAGATGGCAGCAGACACAGATACCCAATCCTGGCTGGTTTCGGCAGCCGCAACAGGTTAGATCAATGATCACTGAGATGGCAGCAGACACAGATACCTGGCTGGTTTCGGCAGCCGCAACAGGTCAGATCAACGACCACTGAGATCGCAGCAGACATAGATACCCAATCCTGGCTGGTTTCGGCAGCCGCAACAGGTCAGATCAACGATCACTGAGATGGCAGCAGACACAGATACCCAATCCTGGCTGGTTTCGGCAGCCGCAACAGGTCAGATCAACGACCACTGAGATCGCAGCAGACATAGATACCCAATCCTGGCTGGTTTCGGCAGCCGCAACAGGTCAGATCAACGATCACTGAGATGGCAGCAGACATAGATACCCAATCCTGGCTGGTTTCGGCAGCCGCAACAGGTCAGATCAACGACCACTGAGATCGCAGCAGACATAGATACCCAATCCTGGCTGGTTTCGGCAGCCGCAACAGGTCAGATCAACGACCACTGAGACGGCAGCAGACACAGATACCTGGCTGGTTTCGGCAGCCGCAACAGGTCAGATCAACGACCACTGAGATGGCAGCAGACACAGATACCTGGCTGGTTTCGGCAGCCGCAACAGGTCAGATCAACGACCACTGAGACGGCAGCAGACACAGATACCTGGCTGGTTGCGGCAGAGAGGCAATCAGGCATGTGGCCCAGCTCAGCGGCCACGGCCCCAGTCGGTAGGGTGACCACAGCTGACCACCGCTGGGGTGCCAGAGGGCAGATAGGAGCTGCAGTCCGAACGGTCGTTACCAGTTCTTGCCAGTCGTCGCAGCTACAACCAAGCGGCCCAACATTCTGGTGCATACACTGCTTTCCAGTTGAGAGGAGAATGGAGACGTGTTGCTAAAACAGCCCCAGGAGTCGCGCTGAACAGCTAAATACTGTGTTTGCTGCAAACTGTGTGTGTGTGTGTGTGTGTGGTGTGTGTGTGTGTGTGTGTGTGTGTGTGTGGTGTGTGGTGTGTGAGTGTGTGTGTGTGTGTGTGTGTGTGTGGTGTGTGTGTGTGTGTGTGTGTGTGTGTGTGTGTACAATGCGGGGGGAGGGGGAGGGGGAGGGAAATTCAGACAGAGAAAGATAAAAGAGAAAGAGAGAGAATGTAAGGAGGGAGAGAGAGAGAGGGGGGGGGGGGTGGAAGCGAGAGACAAAGGGAGAGAGGGGGGAAGAGAGAGACAGACAGAGAAAAAATATGAGAGAGAGAGAGAGAGAGAGAGAGAGAGAGAGAGAGAGAGAGAGAGAGAGAGAGAGAGAGAGAGAGAGAGAGAGAGAGAGAGAGATATTTCCCGACACTATAATCACCCAACAAAGCTGTACTTCGTCCCTCTCTTTAAACGAGGTTTTGCTAGCTTTACGTCCTACCAGCCAAAGCCCGCTAGCAACGCACTTCGATATCCCTCGTTACTCCTGTTGTAACAACCCGCCAGCCGAGCTTTAACCCGCTCCCTGCCAATCAATCTGTACCGCTGATGCAATTCCCTCAGAAAAGGAGTCGATGCAGCCAAGCAGAAACGTTCATTTTCTACAACTTTGCTTCTCCAGAGAGTGTCAGAAAAGTCAGAATTTGAGCACGTCTCGTGACGTCTTACGGGCCGATAGAAAACGCATCGCCAAGGACGTCGTCTGACGTCACGAGGACAGGGGAAATGATGGCTAATCTAACGAACGACTTATGAGTTCCGGTGTCACGACTCACAAGTGTAAGCCAGAAGCAACCGGAGCTCTATTCCAGTCCCTGATTCGCTCATGGTCATCAAAACTCGATGTCAAAGAATCCACGCCAGGCGGTACAGTCTGCCATTCGTCACTGACCCGAACAGTAACCAGAACTCCAATTTTCTCTCTCTCTCTCTCTCTCTCTCTCTCTCTCTCTCTCTCTCTTTTTTTTTATATTTTTAAAATGACGTACTGTTCTTTATTTGAAGTGCCTGCTCAATGCAAGAGTACACTAACTCTTCGAGGCGGTTTACCAAACAGGGTGCCAAACTGCCCCCCCCCTCCCCCCCCTCCCCCCACCCCCTTCCCGGCATTAAAAAATAAATAAATCTGTACAACATAACGGACACCTGTAAGCTTCGGATGTTTTCCTGTTTTACAGGTTTGGAGGTATTAAAAAACGCTGATTAACGCCAATGTTGCTCCGCACATCTCGTCGCTTGATATGTTGAAGCTTATTTTGTAGCCGCAACCCAGAAACAAAGGGCATGCCGGGACGCAGAGAGAGAGAGAGAGAGAGAGAGAGAGAGAGAGAGAGAGAGAGAGAGAGAGAGAGAGAGAGAGAGAGAGAGAGAGAGAGATTTATTGAACTTTATTTCTCAACTCACATATCTGCCGTCGCTACAGTACTACTAATAACCAAGACATTCACAGAGAGAGAGAGAGAGAGAGAGAGAGAGAGAGAGAGAGAGAGAGAGAGAGAGAGAGAGAGAGAGAGAGAGAGAGAGAGAGAGAGAGAGAGAGAGAGAGAGAGAGAGAAGCAGACAGAGACAGAGACAGAGACAGAGAGACAGAGAGAGACAGAGAGAGACAGAGACAGAGACAGAGAGACAGAAACAAGGAGGAGGAGGAGGAGAAACAGAAGAAGAAGAGGAGGAGAAGGTGGAGGAGGATGAAGAGGCGGAGAGGGAGAAAGAGGAGAACATCATGTTGAACTAAAACTCCTCAGTATATCAGCATCAGGCTACTTTCTGGAGGAGTTTAATCTCTCTGGGAGTTTCAAGTAACGCAGGATTTAACCAAAGCTCACACGCGCCACATACACACTCTCGCGTGTTGGTTTTACAGGTCAAAATTGCGAAAGTCTAAAATCGGACACCGACTAAAAAAGAGATCACAGACACGCACAGGCAGACGAAAAAGTTGTTAAAAATGTTTGAAGACGTATAAAACCCTAACTCATTCGCTTAACGTGTCCATAGCCATGCAGATACACGCCATAACCAGGCAAAGATAAAAAGTGCCAATACTTGCTCCAAAGTCATTGTGAGCCGGTTTGACCTAGCGGTAAGGCATTATGCTGGTAAACTGAAGGACCGCGGTTCGATTTCGCTTTCTCCTTTCTGTATAAAAATTGTGGTTTGTGGACACTGTCTTGTAACCTTGCCCCTCAGAGTACACGAAAACATTAGAACGGTTCCCATCTTTGTGCAGAATCATTCTGGTGCTGACAGTGTAGTGTTAGGTATAGTCTCAGTCCCTCTTCCCCCACCTCCTGGGATCTCGGCTCCCGTCAGTACCTCTTCGAGACAACTCGGCGTTAAACAAGTTTAAAACAACTAACCAACCGACCAAATCCAAAGTCACTCTACAACTGCCAACAGGCATCTGTTTCTCAGTCAAGTAACTTGGTGTTTTACGCCCAGTCAACCATTACGGTTATATTAGGGCGAATTTCTCAGTCAAAGAGTACAGTGACTTACCAGTCCAAGTAAGAGAGTAAGCTGACACTTATTGTGAGGTCAACCGTGTCGGCCAGATCGACATCGAAGTAGTAGTAGTCTAAGTCTTGGGAGATGCTACCTCGTGGCAGAAATCAGACTTGGTGTCTTGCTCTTCGGGAAACCAGTTCTTCAGCCAGTGAATGATCAGTAAGAGAGCAAGCTGTTACTTACTGCGAGGTCAACCGTGTCGGCCAGATCGACATCGAAGTAGTAGTAGTCTAAATCTTGGGCGATGCTACCTCGTGGCAGAAATCAGACTTGGTCGTCTTGCTCTTCGGGAAACCAGTTCTTCAGCCAATGACTGACCAAAAAGCTAGAAGTCGTGTCCTGGTCGGGTTCTGCGAGTCCCACATTTTGTTGTGTATTGCTGAGTTCTCCGCCCCCCTCCCTTTCCCTATCCGCCCTCCCCTATCCTCACGGAAAGGTCGCTGCGAATATTCTGAAAGAAATCCCAAAGTCCAAACACTGGAACAGCTTCCTCCTTATGCACGCACCTTTCCCGTGAGCGACCATCACAGGCAAGAGCCAATCCTCGATGCACGCGCTTTAATACCAAATCAGCACAAAGGCACGCGTTAAACTTTCAGACCTCTGGAAACTTTTCGGAAGAAAAAAAAAAGAGAGAGAAAAAAAAAAGAAAAAAAAGAAAAAAAGAAGAAGAAGAAGAAGGAGAAAAAGAAAACAAAAAGTCAGTGGAGGACTTCGGGGCTAACTGTGCGTGCGTGCGAGTTCTCCGTTTACCACTCCTGACAGCTCAGGTGCAGGCGAAAAATGTTTTGCACGTAAAGGTATACTGAAATGTTCTACAGCTATTCATCAGAGATACCCACCCGTGAAACCCAAATCCAGAAGCATCCGTTCGGTATTAATTTAAATGGAAAAATGAAAGGACCCAAAATAAACAGAAAAACTAATAAGCTGCTTCAGACGACAGTTAAAACGTCTGTTGAAATCTGGCAACCCTCTCTGTCTCTCTCTCAGAGACACACACGCACACACGCACACACGCACACACACACACACACACACACACACACACACACACACACACACACACACACACACACACCGTTAAAACTACACTCTTGCCTTCACGAGAGAGAGAGAGAGAGAGAGAGAGAGAGAGAGAGAGAGAGAGAGAGAGAGAGAGAGAGAGAGAGAGAGAGAGAGAGAGAGAGAGATCATTTTTCAACACAAACCCAGTACTACGTTGCGTTACGACACAGCGGGAAGCGGAAAGTGGGGGGAAGGGGGGGGGGGGGGAGGGGGAGGAAGAAGAGCCCCCCCCGTCAACGTAGTAACACATCTCCTAACCAGCGTCCACCACAATGCCCACAAGCCCCGGCCGTTGTCTTTCTCGCTCGCAAGGGAGATTCTCCGAGCCTCGGCCATTAACTTTGCTTTGATCCTCAGCAACGCAGGACTAGCCAAGGCTTTGACAGGCCTTTCTTCTGTCGGTATCGAATTAGCCTTTGCCGTAATCAAGTTCCCCTGGGTGAGTCTATGGACCTCCCTACAATCAGGGAGAGGCTTAGCTTACACGCGCTTTAGCATCTATGCTGTATGGCATGAACGTTGGCGTCCCTGGGGTCTTTGACTGCCAGGAAAAGAGGACAGAAAAAAGAAAAGAAAAGAAAGAAAGAAAAGAAAAACGAAGAAAAACAACAACAAACAAACAAACAAAAAAAGGGGGGGGGGGGGGGGGGGGGGAGGGGGAGAGAAGAAGAAGAAATGGTGTATCATCTTCGGGAACTGAGCGAGCTCGACTGTCTTGAGGGATTTCGGTAGTGGAGTTGAAAAAGCACAGGGAATTAGAGAGCAAATGAAAATTTGAATTCAAGAGAAAGACGCCGTTAGAACCAGGAAGCGGAAACGAAGACAGGAACACGTAATTACGGCGCGCATTGTGTGTGCGTGCGTGCGTGCGTGCGTGCGTGCGTGCGCGCGTGCGCCCGCGCGTGTGTGTGTGTGTATGTGTGTGTGTGTGTGCGCGCGCGCGCGCATGAAACAAATTAAAACTTTAAGTCGACTACACGGAGCATAAAATGCAAACTAATGCGACATCGGAGTAAGCCCGTTCTCGATTGGGCGAACTGTTAGTTCGCCGAACATACTTCGGACAGTTCGACGAACTATAATTCGTTTCTTAATTGAGCTCAGAGGAACTTTCAGTTCCCCGAACTTGGTTGGGACAATTCGACGAACTATATACTTCGTTTCTTAACGGGCTTATAATGAGATGCAAACTTCGGCCCGAACTTGCGGTAGAAGCGCAGCAGACAGCATGATCCAAGATGTAGGCTAAAGGGAAGTCAAGTCAGTGTACTTTAATCATCCATCGCAGGTTAGTTCAGCTAACTACTATATCATTTTGGGCCCCAGAGACAAGGCTGCGCCTCCCACAAGTCAACAAATAGGTCAATTCCCTCCGAAGCGAGTGAAGCATCGACACCGTCGTCCATTTTTATTTTTTATTTCTTCCTCATCCACAGGAGAGCTCTCCTCGCTCTCAACCAGAGGCAAGGTTCGCCGAACTGGGAGAATATTTCCCGAACATGTTGAGTGAAGCTTTTCGGAACCCGAGCATCGCTTCGTCGCAGTTTGTCGAATATCCCGAACTAGGTTCGCGAAGCAAACGTTCGCCCTATTAAGAACCAACTATATTCGCCGAACTTTTTTCGGGTTCGACGAATACCCCGAACGAGGTGTGCGAAGCAAAAGTTCGCCCAATTAAGAACGGGCTTTAGGGTTAAAGTGTCTCCTAACATGACAACATGTTCACCTCCCCTTCTCCAATAAATAAATTCATTTATTTACTACACACACAAAACAACAACAACAAAAACAACTACAACACACACCTATTTTGAAAAAGATATCCACCCCCCAAACAACAACAACAACACAACAACCAGCAAACAAAAACAAATAAACGACCCCTCCATAAAAAACAAGAAAAGAACAAAAAAGAAGAAGAAGAAAGAAGGAGACAGAGAGAGAGAGCGGGAGAGGGGGGAGGAAGAGAGAGAGGGAGGGAGGGAGGGAGGGAGAGAGAGAGAGAGAGATTGAGAGAGAGAGAGAGAGAGAGAGAGAGAGAGAGAGAGAGAGAGAGAGAGAGAGAGAGAGAGAGAGAGAGAGAGAGAGAGAGAGTTTGATGGTTTATTAACGTGGTGAATAATAGGCCGTCAACAATGGGGTTAAGCCACAGAACTCATAAAAGTCGTGTGAATATGCAGTAAAACACAATAACGAGCGAGCGAGCTAGCGAGCAAAAGAGAGAGAGAGAGAGAGAGAGAGAGAGAGAGAGAGAGAGAGAGAGAGAGAGAGAGAGAGAGAGAGAGAGAGAGAGAGAGAGAGAGAGATTGCCACATTAACCTCAAACACCGCTGGACAGGTATGCAGCACACAGCTACGACAGAAATAAACAATCCACCGGGAGATGATGATAGTGCATGGAGAGGAAAAGAGACTTTCAAAAGAAAACAAGCATGTTTGACCTTTCTCGTCTTCAATTGATCAATAGATCACATGCTCCACTCAGAAAGAACAGACCCACCTAAAAACGCCACACGCCGCTGACTATTCGATATTTTGCCTATATTCGGACCACGTTCTGATTTAAAAAAAAAACCACATTCTAAACCTCGCTGCAATCAAACCGGGCGCAACAAGAGCTCTCAGGAAATTCTTAGACGTATGAAATGAATCGATCCTCGTGGCATACAAGGAACCCTTGATGGCTCGAGGTCTTTCGAATGAACCAGGAAGGTTTCATCACAACACAAATAGACAGAGAAGAATGGCTGTGGTGGAGGAGGAGGGATCCTTCATTGCGCAATATGCGCTTCCGGTACGGCCGCGAATCACGCTAACATGAGATCCATTAAAAAAATAAAAAATAAAAATAAAAATAATATATATATATATATATAAAATCCACTTTTAACCCGTTCACTGCCAACAATTGTGCATGTGTAGTCAGTTCTTCAATTAAAATGTTGCCTAACGTCCACAGAGACCATAAGGACTGTTAGGGACAGGGAATACAGGACGTCCACCTCGACTATCACACAGATATTGAGCTCTGTGTGGTTAGTTAGTTGGTGCTTGGATTTTAACGTCCCGTCAACCGCACAGGACGAATCTCAGATTCAAAAGTGTTTTAGGCCAGTTCAACATGCAAGTCGCTAAATCACAAGCCAAAGGCCGAACCACACTTCTGGACACACCTTTCCCATAATTATTGACTATTGCAATTCTCTCTTAGCTGGCATTCAGCAGAAAGTTAGTTGCACAGCATCCTACAAGCAGACGGACAGCATTTTGCCCATGACATCATTATTACGCTGTCCTATGGGCAGGATAAACACAGCTTTTGGTCGGCAGTCGACCAAAATTCCACAGTGTCGAATGAAGTGGATGAAGCAGCCTATGCGGACCACCATGATCTACGAAGCAACACCCGACCCATCATGATCTACGAAGCAACAACCCGGACCACCATGATCTACGAAGCAACAACCCGGACCAACATGATCCACGAAACAACAACCCGGACCACCATGATCTACGAAACAACAACTCAGTCACCCCTATACTCTCTGGAAGTGCGACACAAGAAAGTTCACCGTCACTCGAAAAAGGCTGTACTACTTACTGTAACCAGCACGAGATTCCCGAGAAGGCTTCTAAGAAAAAGTTCTTAGGAACAAATCCCAGACGCTGAGATCCTAACTCGTGCAGCGGTGCCAGACATCCCTCCCTCCAGTGTTCGGTACATCTCAGCTGAGACTGTTCGTTTCTAAATATTCAACGACGTCGTTACAGGGGCGGAACACGAGCCATCAAATCACAGATTACAGTCAACGTCTCATTCACTGTTCATGTTACATTTCACTTTAGTCTGAAAAGGACGGGAAAAATATGAGGTCGAATGAACAGGGAAGGCAGACATTTTGAACGCAAAACTCATGGCAGTGGGGGAAGCAAGCAAGGCTTTATTCTGATCTACTCTTTATATATATATATATATATATATATATATATATATATATATATATATATATATATATATATAGAGAGAGAGAGAGAGAGAGAGAGAGAGAGAGAGAGAAGAGAGAGAGAGAGAGAGAGAGAGAGAGAGAGAGAGAGAGTATGTGTTCGATAGCTTCGGACGTTCAGCAAGGGAACCTTAACTTTTGCGCTCATGGGTTCTGAGCTAAGATGGCCCAGCCACATGTGACCAGGATGTCAGATGAACGTATCGTCCAAACAAAGAACAGCAGCAGCAGCAACAACAACAACAACCGACCCCCCCCCCCCCCCCCCCAACCCTCCGCCACACACATTCAGGTCTGCACATTACACACACGCACGCACGCACACACACGCACACACACATACACACACAAACAGTGCACATACGTAATTTACATCATCATATTATCGATTTGCACTTTGTGTCGGTTTTAGTGCCGCGCCGATCGCCCTGTCGAAAAAGAGAGCTTATATACACCGCCGTTTCATTCGCTGGCTCGTTACCGAAACCTACAGATAATGTTGTTTTCAGGAGGCCCCTCGCCGGAATCGAGGTCTGCTGAGAGCCCCGTAAAGAGCATCTGAAAAAACAGAAACATGTTGCGTGATTTCAACAGCACACTCACAAGCCCCATTATTTCCTCTGCTGCGGAGTCCAAATCGATTTCGCGCGGATATCGATGACTTAATTATCCGTGGGAAATCCCTGCTCCGAGGGCAATTTGCAATCATTCTATATAATATGGCGGCATTCCCGCTCCTTGATGTTTCGGCCAGTGGACAATAAAAGCTTGAATGGAGAAAGAATGTTCGAAAAAACGCAGTCGACACTGTGAATGTTTCTCCCAGGAACGTCAGCTCCCCTGGTTCGTTTCATTTGCTGGCAGACTCTCTAACACGAACTGGGACTGTGTCCCTTGGTTGCTCTCAGTTTACAGCGGTTGCTCTCAGTTTACCGCTCGAGAATCAAACTTCCGTGCAGATTTAGCCTCCTTTTCCAACATCACTCTCGTAGACAGGTAGGTAACTGATTATTAACGCCCAGTCAACCTTGATGGTTACATCAGGGCGAAACACGTATTGTTAGAACAGAAATACATCCTAAAAATAATTCCCGCATTTTACTAGCACATGTAAAAACATTGTTATTAAAAATAAAAAATAAAAATAAAATAAAAACAACAAAAACAACAACAACCCCAAAATGTAACCAAAACTGACATTTTTCCAAAAAGATGCTGTCTTTCATAAAATCAAAGATGCAATCCAAAGATACAGCCTTGAACGACATCCTCAACGTCGGAGCGGTTAAAATGCCGCTCCATTACTTCAAGCAAATCTCAGCAACAACAACAACAACAACAACAAAAGCAACGCACGTTGTATAGTAATTCATCACATGGAACACATATCCTGTCACTTCAATAAAGGAAAGGGGAAAAAATCATATGGCAGTCCATAAATACAGGAGTGACCAGTGTGTAGGTGAGAGATAACAGTCTCTCCTCTTCTGTTAAACATATCTGACATGACAATCTGATATCTGTTTTCGACACTGTCAGCCTCCTGACTCCTCGTATCAATCGACTTTCCGCTTTTCACAGCCCTTTCCGAGTTCCCCTAGCTTTATAATAATAATAATAATGGAAATTTGTAAAGCGCCTACCCTGCGGCTCAAAGCGCTGAACAAGCATACACACATAATGTACATCGACATGGAAAATGTTATCCAAAAAAGTAAATAGGTATATATCGACAAGTGTTCAAGCATAATTATGCAAAAGATGCACACAAAAGACGCGCGTGTCCGTGTGTGCGTGCGTGCGTGTGTGTGTGTGTGTGTGTGTGTGTGTGTGTGTGTGAGTGTGTGTGGTGCGTGCGGCGTGCGTGCTGGTGCGTGCTGGTGCGTGCGTGTGCGACTGTTGTGTACCGTGCATCGTGTGTGTGCTGCGTGCGTGGTGTGGTTGTGTGTGGTGTGTGTGTGTGTGTGTGTGTGTGTGTGTGTGTGGTGGTGCGTGCGTGCGTGCGTGCGTATATATCGACAAGTGTTCAAGCATAATTATGCAAAAGATGCACACAAAGACGCGTGTCCGTGTGTGCGTGCGTGTGTCTGCGTGTGTGTGTGTGTGTGTATGTGTGTGTGTGTGTGTGTGTGTGTGTGTGTGTGTGTGTGTGCGCGCGCGCGCGCGCGGTGTGTGTGTGTGTGTGTGGTGTGTGTTGTGCGTCGTGCATGGTGTGTATGGCGTGCGTGCGTGTCGTGTGTGTGTGTGTGTGTGGTGCGTGCGTGCGTGCGTGCGTGCGTGCGTGCGTGCGTGCGTGCGTGCGTGCGTATATATCGACAAGTGTTCAAGCATAATTATGCAAAGATGCACACAAAGACGGCGTGTCCGTGTGTGCGTGCGTGGTGCGTGTGCGTGCTGTGTGAGTGTGTATGTGTTGTGTGTGTGTGCGCGCTGCACGCGTGTGTGTGTGTGTGTGTGTGTGTGTGTGTGTGTGTGTGTGCGTACGTGCATGTGTGTATGCGCGTGCGTCCGTGCGTGCGTGTGTGTGTGTGTGTGTGTGTGTGTGTGTGTGGTGTGTGTGTCGTGCGTGCGTGCGTGCGTGCGTGCGTGCGTGCGTGCGTGCGTGCGTGCGTGCGCCCCCCACTGCGGGACCGGACCTACGATCCATAAAACAGTAAACCCGAGGGTTTATAATGCAAATTATGAAGAAAGTCCTCTCTGCACTCTTTCAATTCCAATCTCAAGAAATGTCTTTTTCTAAAACAACAGACCTGCCAGATCTGCCCCTCTGGCACTGCTCTTGTCCTTCACCGTAAGCCACTGTCTACCATAATACATTAAATTATGTATAGTGCTCTAGATCGTGTGTGTGTGTGTGTGTGTGTGTGTGTGTGTGTGTGTGTGTGTGTGTGTGTGTGTGTGTGTGTGGTGGTGTCGTGCGTGCGTGTGTGCGTGCGTGCGTGTCGTGCGCGGCGCGCGTGCGTGCGTGCGTGCATGCGTGCGTGCGTGCATGTGCCCCCCATTGCGGGACCGGACCTACAACCATAAACCAGAAAACCCAAGCCGTTTCAGTCACATGTATTTCGACTACATAAGAACGCAGCTGTCCTCAAACGTCCATCCTTGACACACATCTCCTGGTGTTTACGCAATGCACGTCTTTCTCAGCCACCGTGCTGTCTGTCGCATCGCTGTCGCAGCAGATAAAGACGCTGCTCCGTGCCATGGATCCACGATGGCACTGGTGGTGAAGTACATCTGGCCAGCATTTTTCCTGGAAGCCGAGGCGTTTTTTGTTGTTGTTTTTTTGCGGACAAATATGAGATGCCTCCCTGATCTACGAAATCAAGCATCAGAACTGTAGGTGATTTATGCGAGAGAAGCTCCACTGTGTGACAGAGTTCTTTCTGTCTTTTTCTTACTTTTTTTTATGTGGACATTCGCCGATATGTAAAGCCGCATTTTTTGGTTTGGCTTTGGGTGCTTTTTGGGTTTGTTTTGGGGGGTTTAGTTTAGTTTGTTTTTTTGATCATCAGGAGCATCGTTTTCCGGCACCTTCCTCCAAACTCTGCCAGATTTAGTTACGCCAGTGAAGGGGCACTCTTTATCTCCGCGCAGCTGTCCACCGACGCGGTCAGCGTTCTCCGAAAGGTTTGGGTACTGATAATTAAGACTGTGGAGGCAGCCCAATGCGCAAGCACGCACCTAAACATGAGACGCATCCACCCCGATCCACCCCGGGTAAAAAAAGAGTTCCGTCTCGATTTAAACGATTTTATTTGAGCTGGCATAAACAACATGGTCAGTTATAAAACAAACGTCTGATATAATCTGAGTTGTTTGTAACAAACTTGCTACTGTTTTGAGCACCAACAAAAAACTGCTTGTTAGCTGACAGTTTTCTGGACCCTATAGCGTAACTAAATGCGGCAGTGGTTGAAGGAAGGATGTCGTAAACCAGTGCTTGGAGTTTGGAGAGGACTGTAAATCACCCAAGCTGCGTGCCTAATTAACACGAGGGTGGACATGACATTTTGCAGCCCCAAAATGGAAACATTAGGGGTGTGTGGGTTGAGTGGTGTGTGTGTGTGTGTGTGTGTGTGTGTGTGTGTGTGTGTGTGTGTGTGTGTGTGTGTGTGTGTGTGTGTGTGTGTGTCGCTGGAGGACCATTCTGCTGGGCGACGATAACCTCACTCACTTCCAGTTTTCTTGGACAATACGGGGTTTCCTTTTTGCCACTTTCTCAGACAGACTGTCTGCATGCTCAGGCAACTGTTTTGTTGTTATATATTGAAAAGGGTTGGCAGGAACCATGTGCAAATTCTCTCTCTCTCTCTCTCTCTCTCGCGCGCGCGCGCGCATTGCTGTAACTGAGAAACCGAAAGCGCGAAACAATCCACACAAAGCGAACGAATATTCCTTAACGACAAGAACAGAACAGATATCAGCCAAACAGCGCGATCTCTGATTACGTCAGCAGCCACTTCACTAGCCCGCTACATCAGATGAACTGAATGACTGAATGCAGCCTTGCTCTGAGCACGCGCTGACAGCAACGGTTGAGCGAGTTTCTCGTCCCGGCAATCTATGCACCTCGCAACACACGTAAATGACACCACAAACCCAAATTGACTGATCCGATTTTCGAGAAAACGACTGGCCCATTATCCGATTCCTTCAGAGCGACCCGAGTTACCGGCCAATCTCCGAGGGCCGACGCAGTACGACATCTCCTGTCTGCTAGAGCTGAAAGCAGTTAAACGTTGGAAAAAGTGAGAGAAAAAAATTCTAAATTAAAATGTAGAATTTAGCTAAAAACGCTTTTCAAATGACACACGGAAGCGGATACAGACACACAGAGACACACACACCGTGTTCTATCAGCTCCTTGGGTACAGCAGGGGGAAAAAAGGAAAAAAGAAAAGAAAAAAAGAGCAAATTTTCGGAAGGTTTCTGAAGATTTTTCTGACCGGCGTACCTCCATGCCCCTGGTTAGTTTCCCGATTTTTTAGATTTTTTTTTTAACGCAAGACTTATTCTGAACATGTGTGGTACAAGGAGAGTACAAATATGATCCAATAAAATAAATCTTTACAGTGCATAATTATACGATGTATAAAAATGGAGGGGAAAAAAAAAAAAGGTTCTTTGACACATCGGCTCAAGAAACTACATTTAAAATAAACAAATGAATAAAACAAATACGTAGAAAGTATTTCTGTCTGTACCTCTGTCTCACTCTCACTTTCTCTCCTCCTCTCGCTCGCCCCGGCTTCTTACACACCCACACACACACCCCCCATCCCCCCATATCTCTCTCTCTCTCTCTCTCTCTCTCTATATATATATATATATCACTGGTAAGTCGATTGAGCTCCAAAATGTCTTTTTCCCTTGCAATCAGCTCGCGCCAACTGTCCTCAAAGTTTCAACTGGCAGTTGGGTTCATGCTCACCATGCATGCGGCCTCTCCTATTCCTGGAAAGGTCATCCACGCGCCTCGGACAGATTACGCGGGTCGCCCAGGGTAGCTGTGTTGAATGCAGTAATTATAACGTCGGTCACTGACCTACCCTTGCCTCAGACGTTCTGACAGTCCACTCGCTGTCCCTTGGACCCGTCGCTCGTCTGTCTGGATGACCCTTCACGTCCAGCAAAGCATATATTAGCATATGTGATATGCTGAGTCGATGCCGGTTATGCTTATACTTACTTGGCTGGCAGGTCAGTGAGTAGGAAGCACTGGGAGGCGCGGTTCTCAGTCTCGTGCACACTAGCGAAGAGACCTGTCTACGATAGGAAGGAGTGAGTAAGTTGGTGTTTTTTACGCTAGGCCAGCCAGTACGGTTATATCAGGGCGACTACGACAGCAAGGAGTAAGTTGGTGTTTTACGCTAGGCCAGCCAGTACGGTTATATCAGGGCGACTACGACAGCAAGGAGTAAGTTGGTGTTTTTTACGCTAGGCCAGCCAGTACGGTTATATCAGGGCGACTACGACAGCAAGGAGTAAGTTGGTGTTTTACGTTAGGTCAGCCAGTACGGTTATATCAGGGCGACTACGACAGCAAGGAGTAAGTTGGTGTTTTACGTTAGGTCAGCCAGTACGGTTAATCGGGCGACCCTCAAGTAGTGATGTGGTCGAGTACGATGCAAGCGCTGTCTGTGTATGAGTGAGTGTGTGTGTTTGCTGTACCCATCTATTTTCATTTTTTCCTCTAGCTTTTGTTTTGGTTAATGATCTTTTCTCTGGTTTCTCGTTGTTTTTGTTTTGGGAATGCGTACGATTTTGTTTTTGTTGCTGTTTACTTCTTTTTGTTGTATGCACTTGTATTTTATGTTTACTGCCGTGTCTTACCGGATGTTCTTTCACTGATGTTCTTTCACTAGGGTTTCTCAAATAAACTACTTGACTTGACTTGACTACGACAGCAAGGCAGAGTTGGCCTTGCTTTTGTGATATCTCACCACACCCTTACGCAACGATCGTCTCGGGGCCTGCACGCTTTTGTTGTTGTTGTTTTTTCTTTTTGTTTTTGTTTTGTTTTGTTTTACATTGCTGCTCCCTGGGTGATATTTCATCAGTCATCATAGGGGTGGATCAGCTGCTGGGTGATGCTTCCTAGGTACTTTAAGTCGTCCATTGTCTCGAGTCACACGCCGCTCGATGGAGACAACGGAAGACTGGATCACTCGGGTCAAGGGCAGGTCTAATGCAGGGCTTCTCGTCCTGACTTCCCAAAGCTGAAGACGGGTATAGCAGCGAAACCGTACAACATTTGTTGACAATGAGCTGGATTACACAAAACTGATCTCTTTGACTGACACACACGCTTCCTGCTCCCTCCTGTCCGCCCCACCTTCCCAAGTTCTATAATCGGGGTCCAATTTTCAACAAGAAATACCACCACCTCTTTACTTTTGCTGAAAAATCACGAAATAATACCACCTCCTCAATGTTATTGGAGGTCAACAGGTCCACGATCAATCTCTGCCATATTACTAATTCATGTATGCGGCATATGGCCGGGACAAAGTGTGAGGGAGATTACTGGCGATAACATTATTCTCACTTCCTTGTCCGCCTCAAGCCCACCATCGTAACACAGAGGGCAAAACGCCAGTGCTGACTGATAAGGCCATTGGCGGGGAATCAGAGCGAAAACGCTCTCTTATTGGAACCAAGCCAGTGGGGAGACAAGCATGAGCCATGGTTCCGAGTGCAGCGCGAATAACTCCGCTAGAGACCCGATCCTAGAGATGGGATGTTTTGCCTTGTGTGCACTAAGAGTAAGAGCAGTATATAGTTACCTTAAGTGCTCTCTCTCTCTCCCTCTCCACTGAACTCATGCCCCTGGCACGGTGAGCATGTTCGCGTTACCTCGAAGAAGACTAAGCTCGTAACAGAAAATGAGCAACCCAACCGAGACAGATTGCTAAGCATTATTAACAGAAGTTCCGGGCTGCCAATCACCCGAGGAGTTTTAGCACAGCACCATACTGCGGGATCTGCAGTGTTAATGCTCTGACCCGGAAAGTTTTAGCACAGCACCATACTGCGGGATCTGCAGTGTCAATGCTCTGACCCGAGGAGTTTTAGCACAGCACCATACTTCAGGATCTGCAGTGTCAATGCTCTGACCCGAGGAGTTCTAGCACAGCACCATACTTCGGGATCTGCAGTGTTAATGCTCTGACCCGAGGAGTTCTAGCACAGCACCATACTGCGGGATCTGCAGTGTTAATGCTCTGACCCGAGGAGTTCTAGCACAGCACCATACTGCGGGATCTGCAGTGTCAATGCTCTGACCCGAGGAGTTTTAGCACAGCACCATACTTCAGGATCTGCAGTGTCAATGCTCTGACCCGAGGAGTTCTAGCACAGCACCATACTTCGGGATCTGCAGTGTCAATGCTCTGACCTGAGGAGTTCTAGCACAGCACCATACTGCGGGATCTGCAGTGTTAATGCTCTGACCCGAGGAGTTCTAGCACAGCACCATACTGCGGGATCTGCAGTGTCAATGCTCTGACCCGAGGAGTTTTAGCACAGCACCATACTTCAGGATCTGCAGTGTCAATGCTCTGACCCGAGGAGTTCTAGCACAGCACCATACTTCGGGATCTGCAGTGTTAATGCTCTGACCCGAGGAGTTCTAGCACAGCACCATACTGCGGGATCTGCAGTGTTAATGCTCTGACCCGAGGAGTTCTAGCACAGCACCATACTGCGGGATCTGCAGTGTTAATGCTCTGTGCATCTTCAAAGGCTACTTAGGTGGTGCTGGTGAGTAATAATTTTACGGGAACTGTACGAAAAAACGATTTTGATGTCAAAGAGCGAGAAAGACTGATTTTGTATTGACCACAGAACTTCATATACACACTGAAACTCCTCAGTTCGCGAGAAAGTGCCGACAGAAGGAAGCCCGGACTCCGATGATTTCCCCTTAAAACGTAAAACAAAAGTGGCCTCATTATCAGAACAGTTGCAATGTATCGCTGTAGAATACACCTTTACATCAGAATCTAAAATAAAATTGATTATCAGCGTTCAGATGGGGTGGAGGATTTCTACACCCCTCCTTTTTTTCTATTCTACATGAAGAGAAGAAAAGAAAAAAAGAGAAAAAAAAAAGGTTAAGAAAAAGGGATCTTTGTTTACTGTTACAAAGATAATAATAGCCTAAAAGCAGCATATCATTTTGGCCTGCCTAATTAAAATAGGCGTTTAATTTCAACTTCTTGTCTGTCTTGATCCACAGAAGCATAATTATATTCTTTCTTAAAGCCATCTAAACAAATGAAGAAGCCACACAAAATTTGCACAGCTCGGAATGAATTTTCAAACCAGCCAGTATCTGCTTTAAATCAACTGAAGGTCAGGCTCAACCAACGTGATAAGTATGCTACATTACGTTCATATTCAACCCTGACACGAAGTTTTGTGTGAAACGACTTCGTGACAAAACCCGACGCAGTAAAAAGAGACTCCACTGTCTCGGACACAATCCTGAAGCGACCCTGTGTGGATGTCCAAGAACTAACACTGCCCGCCCCCCCCCCAACCCACCCCAAAAGGGGGAGAGAGAGAGAGAGAGAGAGAGAGGAGAGAGAGAGAGAGAGAGCTGAAATTGCTCAGGTCCTCTGTCGTGTCATCAAATCGATACTCTTCGCGCGTAGAGCGAAATAATGGTCATCGTCACAATGAGGACAATTTTCAACACAACACAACAGTGCCCAAGAAGAATGCAACGCTACGCACCGTAATGACACATCACAGAGACAGTTCTCATACGGTTCGTAAAACACCGTAATGACACATCACAGAGACAGTTCTCGTACGGTTCGTAAAGCATCGTAATCACACTTTACAGAGGCAGTTCTCATAGGAGTCATAAAGCATCGCAATGACACACCACAGAGGCAGTTTGTATACGAGTCATAAAGCACCCTAATGACACTTCACAGAAATAGTTCTCATACGAGTCATAAAGCACCGCAATGACACTTCACAGAAACAGTTCTCTGTATACGAGTAATAACCGTAATAACCAACACAACAGTGCCCGAGAAGATGCCATCGCTACGCACCATAAAGACAGTTCTCATACGGTTCGTAAAACACCGTAATGACACACCATAAAGACAGTTCTCATACGGTTCGTAAAACACCGTAATGACACTTCACAGAGGCAGTTCTCATAGGAGTCATAAAGCATCGCAATGACACACCACAGAGGCAGTTTGTATACGAGTCATAAAGCACCCTAATGACACTTCACAGAAATAGTTCTCATACGAGTCATAAAGCACCGTAATGACAAATAGTTCTCATACGAATCATAAAGCACCGTAATGACAAATAGTTCTCATACGAGTCATAAAGCACCGTAATGACAACTAACAGAGGCAGTTCTCATACGAGTCATCAAGCACCCTAATGACACATCACAGAAATAGTTCTCATACGAGTCATAAAGCACCTAATGACAACTCACACAGGCAGTTCTAACGAGTCATAAAGCACCATAATGACAACTCACACAGGCAGTTCTCATACGAGTCATAAAGCACCTAATGACAACTGAGTTCTCATACGAGTCATAAAGCACCGTAAAAAACCAGAACAGTTCTCATACAAGTCATACAGCACCATAACGACACTTTGCAGAAACAGTTCTCATACGAGTCATAAAGCACCTAATGACACTCACAGACAGTTCTCATACAAGTCATAAGCACCTAACGACACTTCAAACAGTTCTCATACGAGTCATAAAGCACCATAATGACAACTCACTGAGACAGTTCTCATACAAGTCATACAGCACCATAACGACACTTCGCAGAAACAGTTCTCACACGAGTCATAAAGCACCGTGACAACTCACTGAGACAGTTCTCATACAAGTCATACAGCACCATAACGACACTTCGCAGAAACAGTTCTCACACGAGTCATAAAGCACCGTAATGACAACTCATAACCGAACTTTTTTTGTTTGTTTTACCTTAACTAAAAAGTGCCTTAGCCTCGTCTGAAACGAAGTTCAGGAGACCACATCCAAAAGCCGTAAGGCAGACAAAACTACAACAAAAACTACTTTGCAATATCAAA
>JABMCL010002216.1:120000-157500 GCA_018857735.1 Alviniconcha marisindica | reverse complement strand
TACTTTTACGTACCTCAGGAAAGTGTCAATCTATGAAACGAACAGCGTGTATGTTAAACTTTATTTACATAGTACAATGTAAGTGATATTTACGACTTAAAATCAGTGTTCAGGGGCCCTTTAAACGTTATCATTATTATTATTACTTATCCACCTCTCTGTTTCCCCAAAATGGCCACTTTCACAAGGGTCTGAAACGAATTTGTAATAATAATAACGTTTTGTAACATCTCTTTTTTTTCCTTCTCAAGCATGATTCCTACCGCTCTTCAATTGTTGGAATTCCGTCGGAAAACCCCGACGTCTGCATTAAGTATCTTGGAGAGAGAGGAGGAGGGGAGGAGGAGGAGAGAGAGAGAGAGAGAGAGAGAGAGAGAGAGAGAGAGAGAGAGAGAGAGAGAGAGAGAGAGAGAGAGAGAGAGAGAGAAAAAAATCGTGGGTGTGGGGGTGGTGTCACGTCTTTCGGTTGCGCGGCAGCGGAAGTGACAGTAGGTCCCACTGGTTGGGCACGAGGTCAGAGATAGCAGACAGATACTGTCTCTGACAAGCTGTACGTGCTAAGTCTCTCTGAGGCCCCCAGCACACAGCAGAGCCAGACTGGGCCAGGATCAAAGGTTTCACTTTTGCCGCGCCGAAACCGCTAGCCCGACACAGTCGCCACCCCCAAATAATCAGCCTTAAGCCCGTTCTTAACTGGGCGAATGTTTGTTCGCCCAACATACTTCGGACACTTCGACGAACTATGATTCGTTTCTTAACTGAACTTTTAGTTCGCCGAACAAGGTTCGGACACTTCGACGAACTTTACTTCGTTCTTAACTGGCTTGTAATGAGATGCAAGCTTCGGCTCGAACTTGCGGCAGACGCGCAGCAGACAGCATGATCGAAAATGTAGACTCAAGTCAATATACTTTAATCATCCCTCACAGGGTAATTCAACTACTATCTCATTCTGGGTCTCCGAGACAAGGCTGCGCCTCCCACAAGTCAACAAATAAACAAATTCCTCCGAAGCGAGTGAAGAGACCTAGCGACACCGTCATCCATTTTTAGTTTTATTTCTTCTTCATCCACAGGAGAGCTCTGCTCTCAGCCAGTCAGAGGCAATGTCGTCGAACGGGCGTATGTTCCCAGAACATGCTGAGCGAAGCTTTTGGACCCCGAATATAGCTACGTCGCAGTTCGACGAATACTTCCAACTTGGTTCGCGAAGAAAAGTTCGCCCAATTAATAACTAACTAGGTTCGCCGATACTTCCAACTAGGTTCGCGAACAAACATTCGCCCAGTTAAGAACGGGCTTTACATTTAAGACGCCACAAAATGGCGCTCTCGGCTCCTGTAGACGCACTGTTTTTGCCCGTTTAAAAAAATCGTAGTAAATAAACTACTAGGAATAATACAATAAACATATACAATTTTAGAAAGCTTGGGATGTGTACTTGTCAGATAAATCATCCATAGCGTCATAGCATATACCTTTCTCTGTCGCAACAGCAAAGCGGGAACTGTCCAAACACAGTAAAAAAAAGAAGAAGAAAAAAGAGAAGTTTTATTCTACTGGTTGCACGGATCCCAATGATGAAAATGAAGATGTTATTATCGCTGTCTCTCGAGTCCGCCTCGAGATCTACTGGCACAAACTCCTCGCCAGAATCAACAATGTTCTCTTCAGAACCACTGTCCGAAAAATCTTGTAGATCCGAGCCCTCATTCGGTACTAATTCCACAGTTTCCCTCGCCGAATAACGCATATTCACTCTGCGCGCCGCCATTTTGAAACGTACAACTTTCGTCAGTTTGACACACGTGTTACAAATCCCAAAACAGACAAAGGAACACTCGACTGGACTAAGGGTATTACCGAAAGTGTCCGAAATTGATGCAGTTAGTGTAATATAATTGCCTCCAGTCAACTCGAAAGTCGGTAAGACCGTTAAAAATCTTGAATTCTTACCGCGTCTGAAGACGCGGATCGTCGTCAAGCGTACTGCTAAGTTCCGCCGTCTTAAGAGTTAAAAAACAAAAAACTAAAACATCCTTCACACAAAAGAGTCTGATACTTATTTGGCCATTTGGGATAGGGTTATGTCAGGAGTACAACTACAAAAGACCTGTTCTTATCACTCAGAATCCCCTGCAAGATGGTGTGTGCTGTTCCTGCGGCAGGGTAATAAAAAGCAGTCACACACGCAATCCTCTCACCCGATGGAGAAAGGAGTTTGTGCATGTACACTTGCACATATAGGGTGACATCACAGTGTTCAGCTGGGGAACGCTACACCGACAACAACAACAACAACAACAACAAATCTCAGAAAGAAAACAACGACAACAACAACGTGTAAATGAAATGGGTCGAGGGTCGGTCCCCAATTTGCGCGGTGAAGCCTTTCTCAACAAGACAGTCGCCAAACTCTCATATTATATATATCAGAGCTCAGCATCATCTATCCACCTCCACACAACCCAGCGAATGGAACACGACCAAACAGGGTAAGGTAATCCTACGTCAAAGACCATTCTCCATGCATCCACCTCTACCAAACCCTGGCACTGGAACCTGAGCATGAAGAAAGTTGCAGTGCAACCTTACGTCAAAGGATAACCGCTGCCCCATCCTCCGTCAAACTTTGAGAGGATCGTGATCAATGAACGAAAGGGCTGTAACATAATCGTTTGTCAAAGAAATCTCCCCGCCTACTTCTAAGAACCTCCGTGAACGGAACACGTCAACAAGGAAGGCTGTAACGTAATCACAGAAGCGAGACTTAATTACAAGTGCTTGTTTTCGTGTTTGTACGTGCGCGAAAGGTTAGAGTTCGGGTGACACTTCCTGACGTAATAATAACAATAACAGATTATTTATGTCGCCGCATCTCGTAAGAGCTCGTAGGCGCTTACAAAGACATAAGGATACGCTCATTTCAACCCCCCATCCCCACCCCCCCAACACACACACACACATAGACACACACCACACAGATTATTATTTTTGGGGGGGGGGGGGGGGAATATCACCTCGATGTGAACAGGCATTAAATAAAACATTGATTGATTGATTCACACACACACACACACACACACACACACACACACACACACACACACACACACACACACACACACTACAAAAACATGCATTACTGGTGATGCGTTGCTACTATGAAAAAAAACAAAAAAACGACAGATCAGTATGCAGAAGAGAAGAGATGGGTTTTCAGTTTTGACTTAAAAGAAGAGAGTGAAGACAAGGCAAGATACTGCAAGATACTGCTCCGACATGCTTGCTGTGCATTGGGGACTAGAACCAGAAACCAGCAGCGTGAAGACACATTTAACTGGGTATCTAAAGGTCAACTCAGCCCATTAGATAGTTCTTCCCCCACCTTTGCCCGTCCCTAATAAGCCTTATGGTTGTTGTGGACGTAAAGCACCATGAAAGAAGAAAAGGTTAGATCAGTGTCCAAAAAGTGAAAACATCCCAACCCCCCCAACCCTCCCGAACTCCACACACACACACATACAGAGAGAGAGAGAGAGAGAGAGAGAGGAGAGAGAGAGAGAGAGAGAGAGAGAGAGAGAGAGAGAGAGAGAGAGAGAGAGAGAGAGAGAGAGATTCGCTCCAAACATTCTACCCAGCATACAGGTCTGGGCAGAATTTAACGAAGTAGAGACTGGAGTTGAACGTCCTGTACACCGTTTTGGGTCACCCCAGAAAGACCGAATTGCCATAAACAAATGCACATTTCAAACCTCCTTGCCATATGCAAGTAAACCCTTTCTCGAGTAAAATCTTACAAAATAAATCAGACGCAAAAATAAAACAAAACATACACACAACTATTCTTTTTGGAAGATTTAGTCCCTTCAACATTCCGCCCCCCCCCCCCTTTTTTTTCTTCCAAACAACAACAACAAAACATATATGGCTAGGACACGCAAGGGACACATAAATAAATATATAGATATGGAAATAAATAAATAACAAACAAGGGAACAACAACTGAAGAGAGACCGAAAACAGACGGGACCGAGTCATATTTCAAGACCAAGTTTCCGTCTATTCTGGACACCTGTCCGGGGTGAGCTTCAGACTGGTAGCATATTTTATCAGGACATGTTCCTTTTTCACCTACAACGATTTATCTCCGGGTTGAAGATCTTAGTCTTTGTTTTATCATGTCATGTGTCCCTTTTTCACCAAAACGATTTATTTCAGTTATCATTCGATCATGACCAAATGATAACCGAGATAAATCGTTTTGTTGAAAAAGGAAGGCATGACATGATAACGTTCTTCCTGTCACGTTCCTTTTTCACCAAAACGGATTATCTCAGCTGAAGCTCTTGGTTATGATTTTATCATGTCACGTGTTCCTTTTTCACCAAAACGATTTATCTCAGTTGAAAACTTTATTTATCATTTTACCATGTGACGTGTTCCTTTTTCACCGAAACGACTGATCTACAGAAATATCCACTGAAAGCCAAAACGGGCTCTGGCCTGCTTCATCACACGCCTATGTCCTCTCCCGCCTCCCATAAACCACACACATAAATTTATGTGACACGGCGTTGGTACACGGGGACCAGAATAACCCGCTCCACTGAACTGCGAAGGAGCCTAGAAGATATTCCAAGCACAGGGCGCGCTGACAGGAAGAAACACTGGAATCACCCAGCATCTTCTGGGAGGAATATTGATGCTTCCAGCTTGTCTACAAAATTATGGATTCGGAAGACAGCCGTGCAGGATCAACAAAGAGCGAAAGCTTCCGCACGGCTTATTGATGATAGTTATTGTACAGATAGTATACATATACTGTTCGGTTTCTATCGCGCGAAACCCGTGGGTAAATCCGCCAGCTGAAGAATCTTTGAATAACTAGCATGAACCACTTATGAGTATATTTGTTGCAAATGCGCGAAAAACCGCGGGTAAAATCCGCGAGCCGAAGAATCGTTGAATAATTTTTACGAACCACTTACACTCTCTTGCTGCAACAGCGCGAAAAAGCGCGGGTAAATCCGCGAACTGAAGAATCGTTGAATAAACAACACAACAGAGCCCATGACCCCATTTTCAACACAAACCAAACAGTTCGCTGAAAAATGTTTAAGAGAAAAACGGCTGAAATTGGTTACTTCGCCAGTTGTTGAAAAAAACATCCAACGGCACTTTGTAGTAACAGGTCATAATTTATGTACGTTATACTCGGAGAGGTGGGGTGGGGGTGGGATGGTGGTGGTGGTGGGGGGGTGAGGGGGAGGCGAGCAAAGAATGTAAATTTTTTGGCACGGACGCACGGACGAACAGTCCATTATCATTGATGATATATTCATTTTTAGGTGAACAAAACAACAAAACAAAAAAAATGCATGAAGGCTAAAGAAAAACACAAAAAGACCAAAAATCAGAAAACCGGAATAAAAAGCGAGCAAAGCTTTAAAGATTCGTTATTGTTGTCGTAGCGATCCTGAACTGAACACTTTGGGTGTCATCCGATATGTGCAATTGTACACAGACAAATAATAATAATAATAAAAGTAATGTTCTCTTTTGTGTGCTATTTCTTCAAACGGAAGCCCATTACAAAGCAAAGAAGCAAAACACAGTGTGTCTGACACTGCGACCGAAACGTATCATCGCGCCACACATGGGCAGCCGTACGCCGTCTTCGGAGGATTTATTGCCACTTCTTCAGGGTGGACGTTGTTCTGCAAGGAGCTTATATAACCACGGCTGAAGACCCTCCCCACATAACAATTAATGCCGCGCATAACAACATTTTCATGTCGCCCCGGTGTCTTCGCTGGTGTCAATGTATTGTGACATAGCCCAAGCAAAGGCCACAGCGAAAGGCTGATCCTCGATATTCATCACCCTGCCGACCGCAGAGCCGAGGGCCGGGGACATATCGTAACCAGGGTGCACCGCAAGTCGTCAGAAAGTATATTCCTGTTTTACAGCTGAAGGGAGGAATAATAAAAGAAGAGGTACATAAAGACGACACGTTCTATCTATATCTATACGAAAGAAGTGCATTCTTCAACACTTCTAGACACGCCGGCACTAAATGTCACCACACACCAATCTTTCTGTTAGTTATTTACTTTGACCCCCCCCCCCCTCCCCTCCGTTGTGATTTTTAATTTTGTTTTGTTGGTTTTCACTTGTTTTGACAATAAACTGATATTCAATTTTGCCACTGTAATTGTGTATGTGTATGTTCATTTATCGGTAACACTTACACAAGGATACACTTGCTATACTTGCTGCTTATTGAATTTATAGTTACGATGTCTGAATAAACTTTGTTTCAATCAATAACCGAAAGAAGACAAGGAGACAATAAAATTAATTTTAAAAAAAAAAAAATCATCGTTTACCTATCAGTCCGTTGTTTGGAAAAAAGGCTTTGCCCCGAAATTTTGGCGCAAGACAGAGAGAAATGGAGGAACAGGGTGGAGGGGGGTTGGGTGGGGTGGGGTGCAAGGAACCAGCTTCCAACTTAACTTGAATCATAACAACAACAACAAAAACAACAAAACAAAACAACAACAAAAACACCCAAAAAACAACCAAGTCGATCTCCCTGTTCCGCTTTTGAACTGACATCTTAACGATGACAAAATATCAGATGATCACGGCTCACACTTGGGGCACGATGATTTCTACACCGTAGGGAAGAATGCATGTTCTGCCTGGCAATTGATTCTTTATTTCCACTTCATTTTTCATTTTCCACTTGCAACGCCGAGCTTTACCGGCAGTCGGGTGAGCAACAAGTGCCCTTGCTCCTCAGCTGTACAGCTCCCTGAGAGGATAACCTGGAGTCAGATTTCTTTTTATATACAAAGAAGTTAAAAAATAAAATAAAATAAAAATAAGGAAAAAGGAAACTGGACTAGACGGCAAAACGACGTGGACATAATGTGCGACTGCCTGGAAAATACAGGCGACATAAGAAAGTTAGGAAACACTTTCTCGGCCCACCTCTGCCGAACCATTTTCAAGACAGGCTTTGCTCCATAAAATGCCGCCGAGCTGCTCGTGCATCAACGGGGAGAAGTTGGTTGGCTATTAGGCAGAGGCGGAATCCGTGATCACTTCAGCAGCTAAAAATCAATTTCAACCTCGCCTTCCTGCAAGCATCAAAATGCGGCTAGAGAAAGTAGATTTATTCAAATGCAAACCCCCCCCCCCCCAAAAAAAAAAAAAACCCCAAAAAAACAGAGAGAGAGAGAGACACACAGAGAGAGGACCGAATCTATCTTCTATTTTTCGCTCTCCATTTTTCACACAAGAGGAAACAGGCGGCCTCACATTTTAAAATGCTGATCTAATCACCAGCTGAGTCCACCCCTGCGTCGATGGTGAGAGAAAACGGAACAGAACGCCATCGAATTTCTGTAACGCAGTACCCGCCTTCCGCAACTGACTCGAAGCAAAACCCTGGGCGGCAGCAGCAGAGCACCGAGCGGCTCGCGCATAACATTCGCTCTGATATAACTGTACTGGGCGTAAAACACCAAGTTACTTACTTACTTACTTACTTACTCGAGCATAACATGACTGCTAACAGGGGCATTAAAACAAAACAGTGTCTCGCTTGTTGGTCGACAGTGTGCGAAGTTAACCACATTTTCGTCAGATGTTCAACTTAAACTTTTTCATCTGTTCAGTTGCCACTGGAAACTGAGAATGGAATGGAAAAAAGAATGAAAATAACAACAAACAAACAAACAAAAACCGAAAAGAGAGAGAGAGAGAGAGAGAGAGAGAGAGAGAGAGAGAGAGAGAGAGAGGAGAGAGAGAGAGAGAGAGGACATACGCCACTCTCTGAACGTATGCAACTCCGCACCACTGTATGCAAACTGGCTCTGATGTGCATGAAACACGACTACGGATGCTTATGCTTACTGTGAAGACCACCATCATCACGAGAGGTGGGTTCACTATACGCAATAATCACACGCATAACGCAAGCCAAGGAGTCATTCGAACAATAGCACGGGACGACAGACAGTGAAACCGACTATTAGAATATAACTATAATGCCAATATGATGTCACTTCTTGTTGTCGTTTCATGATTGTAAACTTTTCGGGCACAAACTTTTGTTTATTGCCACTGTCGGAAAGTTAGAATGTATTGTTTATGACAAAAAAGAAAAAAGAAAAAAGAAAAAGAAAAAAAGAAGAGCAAAATGCTTGTTCGACTCGCATTCAAAATTCCCACGAAAGAATAGCTCCTCTTTCATTCCTTCATTAACAAGGTTTGTCGCTTTGCGCGGTAAACTACGCCCGTTGTGTGCTTAGTGATGATGTAAGTCACAGTGTCACTGTCAGTATACATTACGTCAATTTGTTTGCTCTTGGTACGGTTCTTAGCAATGATCACTACACCAAAACGCCCCGTCTGACCGCAAAGATATCAGTGGTACAGAAAACACAGGACCAACAAACATTCAGTGAATCGTCTAACATTCGCTGCGATCTTGAGCTTGAAAACACCGACCCAATCTTTTGACAAGACACTCCGGCTTATGGTGATGTACAATCAAGCTAGAATGCAAAAGACCAGCAGTTCAGTATATATGGCAGAAACATCACATTTTGATTGTGTGAGCCCTCATGGTGACCTTGAAGATAACAGACAAATCTTTGCACACTCCAGCTTTTAATTATGTACCACAAACGTGAACAAAATCAAAATAGACAAAATATATCAAAACAACATCATGTTTGGTTAAGCGGTTCAAAAGATACAGTCCGCGCGTAATTATGTTCACTGAAATTTTGACCTTCGCTGAGACCTTGACCTTAGTGATGAGAATAAGATATTAAACCACCAGTCGTACTCCGGTTTATGATGCAACATCACCATACCAAGTTTTATGGTTTGGTAACAAAAGGTGTACAGATATCGTCCGAACGAACATTCACTGAAATACTGAACCTTCGATGTGGCCTTGACTTTGAAGAACACACATCCAATCTTTTAATAGGACACACCGCCGGATGATGATAATGTACTATCGTACTACATTCGGCTGCACAAGGACAAGAAGTTCAGAGCTCAAGAGCTGTGTGAAAGTCGAGGTGGACGTCCTGGGCTCCCGTCCCTAATAAACCAACGGTTTCTGTGGACGTAAAGCAACATTTCAACCATCAACGACAAGAACTTCATAAAATATAGCACAGGCAAATATATTTTGATCAAACGAGCTCTTACTGTGACCTTGAAGACAGCAAACCATTTTTGTTTTCGCACGACACTCCGGCTCATGATGGATGTACCAACATACCAAGATTGGTTACAAAGGGTGAAGCAATTCAAAAAATACTGTCTGGAGAAAATCATAACACACGGACCGATGGACAGGCGGAAAGTGATTCCAGTATTACAGCCCCCCTCCCTCCACACACACACACACACACACACACACACACACACACACACACACACATACACACTTCACTATCGGGGTATAGCAATGCCTAAAATAATCAACCAATAACGCAATACAGAGAGATAATGAAGTAACAAAACACACACACAGACACACACACGCACGCACGCACAAAAACCAACCAAACAAACGGAAGTTTCACCTAGATCACACATGCAACTACAGAGAAAACAAATCTTCCAGTTTCCTATTTTCAAGCTATTGCGAGCTTCAGATAAGGTCAAGACGGATATAATTGGTTTGAAAGGGTAAAACAGTAAAAGTGATGGATGCTGCCAACGTGAAAGAGGCAGTAACTTGATACATAACATTATCTAGTCGACCGCGTAAATTCGCGCGAAGAGACAGACTGACTGAATGAACTTTTAATAGTAAAAAGTTAAAAGTCTCACTAACTGTCCTTGTTAAAACGCAACGATAACAAGAAAAGTACATACTCAGCTGTGCAGGGTATAGTGGTAAAGCCAATATACTAAACACTGAAAGTAAAAGCCTTATTCTGCCTGAAAGCAATTTTCTCGCTACAATATGAACATAGTATACTGAAAGTACGAAGGGCAAACCAAAACAAACCTACAGAGAGTCGACACGTCAAACGCAAAGAAAGACAATGCCAATACCAACACACAAGCAAAGCATAACAGTACACAGTATCCAACCATACACAGTCATAGATTAATTATAACGAACACACACATACATATATCCATAATATGCGAAGCAAATGAGCAGAATACTAGGAGAGAGAGAGAGAGAGAGAGAGAGAGAGAGAGAGAGAGAGAGAGAGAGTACAACAAAAGTCCAAGCATGTTTTGGTTTGAAAACATTTACTCCAAATTGTCGCCCATTGTGGGGCTTTTTCAAGGCCTGCCCGGACACACACACACATATATATATATATATATATATATATATATATAGTATGAGTATAGTAGAAAGAGAGAGAGAGAGAGAGAGAGAGAGAGAGAGAGAGAGAGAGAGACAGAGACAGACAGACAGACAGACAGACAGACAGACAGACAGACAGAGAGAGCTATATTTTAACCGACTTGAAGCATGCGGAAAGTTAATCCAGTATAACAACCTCTCCCCCCCCCGTAACCCCTCCTTACGAGGGACTCTTCAAAAGCTCGGGGATTTTTAGCTGGGGGAAATGACTACTTTGCACCGGCGGTACCCCACCTCGAGAATGCAAGCAATTTAAAAAATAAAATAAAAATTCATTTCGCTTAGTCCAAGAAAAAGCCCCACTTTTAAAGGTTTTTGTTCAGACACGGCACGTGCCATCCATCTCCATCTCCACTGAATACAAGAGCAAATCGCAAATAGTTCGATGCATAAGCGTTATCTTCGTCCCTCATTAAACCACTCGCTTGAAGAAAAAAACAAAAACAAAAAAAACAAAAAAACTCAAACATTTTTTTATATCTTTTTTTTTAAAGCCCACCGCTGTCCTTCCCCATCATCGCGTCATCTATCTCGCTTGAATACAAGAGTAAATCTCAAACAGCTTTATTTACGCACGAGCAATATTTTCGCCGCTCAATGAACCAGAAGAAGAAGAAGAAGGAGGAAGAGGAGGAAGGAGGAGAAGGGCGACGACGACGACGAAGAAGAAGAAGAGAAGGAGGAGGACGACGAGGAGGAGGACGAGGAAGAGGGAGGAGGAGGAGGAGGAGGACGAGGCAGACAAGGACGACGACGACGACGAAGAAGAAGAAGAAAAGGGAGGAGGAGACGAGGAGGGAGGACGAGGAGGAGGAGGAGGAGGAGGACGAGGCAGACAAGGACGACGACGACGACGAGAAGAAGAAGAGAAGGAGGAGGCGAGAGGAGAAGGACGAAGGAGGAGGAGGACGAGGAGACGAGGCAGACAAGACGACGAGAGACGAAGAAGAAGAAGAGAAGGAGGAGGACGACGAGGAGAAGGACGAGGAGGAGGAGGAGGACGAGGAGGACGAGGCAGACAAGGACGACGACGACGACGAAGAAGAAGAAGAGAAGGAGGAGGACGACGAGGAGAAGGACGAGGAGGAGGAGGAGGACGAGGAGGACGAGGCAGACAAGGACGACGACGACGACGAAGAAGAGAAGAGAAGGAGGAGGACGACGAGGAGAAGGACGAGGAGGAGGAGGAGGAGAGGAGGACGAGGCAGACAAGGACGACGACGACGACGAAGAAGAAGAAGAGAAGGAGGAGGACGCGAGGAGAGGACGAGGAGGAGAGGAGGAGAGGAGGACGACAGGCAGACACGACCACGCGAAGAAGAAGAAGAGAAGAGGAGGACGACGAAGGAGGACGAAGGAGAGGAGAGGAGGAGGACGACGACAGACAAGGACACGAGACGACGAGGAGGAAGAGAGGAGGCGGAGGAGGGGGAGGAGGAGGAGGAGGACGACGACGAGACGACGACGACGAAGAAGAAGAAGAAGAAGAAGAAGAAGAAGAAGAAGAAGAAGGAGGAGGAGGAGAGAGAGGAGGAGGAGGAGGAAGAAGAAGAAGAAGAAGAAGAAGAAGAAGAAGAAGAAGAAGAAGAAGAAGAAGATTAAAAGCCTATGAAATGCCACTGCTGTCATCTCCCATCGTCGCATCCCGCAAAAGTTCAAAATGAGACTGGTTGTTTTTTGCTTTTTGAAGCCTGATGAAACCGACACTGTGGTCGCTGGAGCGGCAGAGGGTTTCACAATCGCACGAATCACTTCTCCTCGGTGGAGGTCGTCCGCGAAGGTCATACCAGGGCGACACGAAATCGTCGAGTACAGGTAAAAAATAGATCTCCTTTTTCAGTTTTGTAAGTTATTTAATTTTTGAAGTGGATTAGGAATGAAGAGAGAGAGAGAGAGAGAGAGAGAGAGAGAGAGAGAGAGAGAGAGAGAGAGAGAGAGAGAGAGAGAGAGAGAGAGAGAGACTCGAAAACTTTATTTTACAAGGACGGTAGTTTAAGTTCAGTCAAAAGCCTGTCTAACAACTAGTCCTTGCTAAACTACTGATGAGTACAAATAAATTACAGGGCATAATTTATATACATAGGCAGAGAGAACTCGAACTCGAACTCGAAAACTTTATTTTCCAAGGATTGTAGTTTAGGTTCATTTAGACCTGTCTAACAACTAGTCCTTGCTAAACTACTGAATAAGTGAAACATGGAGAAACAATTATATGAAGAAAAAAATAACTGAAAAAAATGGAGAGAAAAAACAACAAACAAAAAAACCCTTTACAAACTCGATTAATATTTAAACAGAGAGAGAGAGAGAGAGAGAGAGAGAGAGAGAGAGAGAGAGAGAGAGAGAGAGAGAGAGAGAGAGAGAGAGAGAGAGAGAGAAAAAAGGAAAAGCGGACTGAAGTGGGACGGGCGAAATCAGAAACGCCTGGAAGCGGGTGGAGCATGCCAAGTTATATTCTGACCTACTCCCGGCGCCCCAAAAGGCAGACGACAGTCGACAGTTCTGGATTTTTCAGCAGAAGGGATCTTAAATTAGCTCCAGCGCCTGCAGTGCGCTACTGCGGGGGGCTTTGTTTTTCTTCTTCTTCTTCTTTTTTTTTTGGGGGGGGTGGAAAGTGCGTTCTAGCATAAACGACCCCCCCCCCTCTCTTCCCCCCCCCCCACCCTCACCCTCCCACCCCTCTCTCTGCCCAAAGGATGTGGATGATTGACTGGTAGTTGGATCGATGGTCGTGGCGCGTAGGAATACTGTCATTACGTGCCGAGGGACACAGCTAATTACATCAGCGTAATGAAGAGAGAGAGAGAGAGAGAGAGAGAGAGAGAGAGAGAGAGAGAGAGAGAGAGAGAGAGAGAGAGAGAGAGAGAGAGAGAGCTGCTGGAGAAAGACGCTTTCAAACTGCAGTTTTTTTGTTGTTGTTGTTTTTCCTTTGTTTTGTTTTTAAACCCGTGACATAGTACCCGCAAGATGTAACAATCTGAGCAGCGAACAAGTCCCGGCCGAGATTAACCGGCAGCAGAAGACCGTCGCGTGGACCGTCATCGTTCCGATCTGTATGGCGGGAAAGCCGTTAGTCAAGCTTTCAGGGAGCCTGATTAGGGGCCTGAGACACTGATCCACTAATTCCGAGTTATAGCCTGTAACGTAGACATTTCTAATCTTCTTTTTGGAGACGAAAAACCAGGAGGAGCTGGGTGAGCTGGGTTGGTGGTGGTGGTGGTGGTGGTGGTGGTGGTGGTGGAGGTGGTGGGCGGTGGGGGGTATGGGGGTATGGGGAGGAAGGGTACTTTCAAACTTTCCATACGTCGTGAAGGAATTACAATGTTTTTATTTTAGTTTTGGCTCGCTCTTGCACCATGTCTACTACCTAGCTTCCGTCTCAAACATGACCACAAAATGGCAGGTACCCAAGAAGATGAAGAAGAAGAGCAGGAGGAGAAGGAGGAGGAGAAGGAGGAGGACGACGACGACGACAAGGAGGAGGAGCAGGAGGAGGATGACGAGGAGGAAGACGACGATGACAAGGAGGAGGAGGAGGAGGAGGAGGAGGAGGAGGAGGAGGAGGAGGAAGACGACGACAAGGAGGAGGAGCAGGAGGAGGATGACGAGGAGGAAGACGACGATGACAAGGGAGGAGGAGGAGGAGGAGGAGGAGGAGGAGGAGGAGGAGGAGGAAGACGACGACAAGGAGGAGGAGCAGGAGGAGGATGACGTAGGACCGTCACGTTCCGACGATGCAAGGGAGGAAGGTAGGAGGAGCAGGGGAGGAGAGGAGGCGAGGAAACGACGACAATCCGAGTTAGGAGCCGGAGAGATCAGATGGAGACGAAAAGAGGGAGGAGAGGAGGAGGAGGTGGGGGGGGGGGGGGGAGGAGGAGGGGAGGAGGAGGAGGAGGAGAGGAGGAGGAGGGAGGAGGAGGAAGGAGGAGCGATTTCGAGGAGATTTCCATACGCGTGAGAAGGAGGATAGAATGTATGAGTTGGGCTGACAGAGGACGAGTGCAGAAGCAGACCACAAGAGGCAGGACCAGGAGGAGAGATGAGAGGAGGAAGACGACGATGACAAGGAGGAGGAGGAGGAGGAGGAGGAGGAGGAGGAGGAGGAGGAAGACGACGACGACGACGACAAGGAGGATGAGGATGACGACAACGACAAGGAAGAGGAGGAGGAGGAGGAGAGAGACGACGACGACGACGACGACGAAGAAGAAGAAATCTAAAGATTGCATTTAGAATTTTTCTACAGGTCTGACGTTTTTTTTTTTTTTTTTTTTAAAGAGCTGGCATTTTCAAAATGATGACGTTGGCAGTGACAAATACCGCCGAACAGGGGAGGGATTGGAAAATTAGATTCCCAGAGTCTCGTATTTCTTTGAGCTATGTTCAGTCAATGGAAAAGTGTGTGTGTGTGTGTGTGTCTATATATATATATAAAGGCGCTTGCCATCGAGGAGGTGCGGTTTTAAAGCCTCTGGCGGCTGCATGGCCAACACTTACGTGAAGGAAATCATTACTCTTCCGTTGACTGAACATAGCTCAAAGAAATACGAGATTCTTGGAATCCAATTTTCCAGTACCTCTCCTATTCGGCGGTATTTGTCACTGCCAAAGTCACCATTTTGAAAATGCCAGCTCTTTACTGATTGGCTGGTACTCTCTTTCGCCTGGCTGATACCAGTAATATTGCGCGCTTCTCGAATGCCCCCTCCACCCACCCCCTAAAACACACACACACACACACACACACACACACACACACACACACACACACACACACACACACACACACACACACACACGAAACAAAGCAAAGAAGAAGAAGAAGAAGAAGAAGAAGAAGAAGAAGAAGAAGAAGCAGAAGAAGAAGAAGAAGAAGAAGAAGAAACGAACACGCAACTATCAAGGAAATATTTCTCAAAAAGCACCCCGCTATGCTCGCCGTAAAATATATATCTCAAGCTCAAAAGTTAAGCAATTTGCTGCAACAAGGTGCAGATGTTCAGCCTCAGGTAAACTACTTTCACAAAATCTCTACAGGTGGAAATAAGGCTTATTCACTATTCTGAACCGCCACGAACATTCGACATGCAACGTGTTCCACACGTACTCTACACACGGTGGACGACACGTGAGAAACATGCCCGATGCGTGTACAAATTACCTCTTTTTTTCCCCTTTTTTTTCAAGGATTACGTCAAACAGTTTAGGTTCAGGAGTAATTAGACTCATTCCATTTATGGCAAAAGCTGTGACATAGTTCAACATTGCAATAGCTATGGCGTTTTAAGCATCAGCCTACGGTAAGCAGGCCCTCTGCAAAGTAAGCTATACAAACGGCTAGGAAATGTCAAAGATATTCACACAAGCGATCGTCCACAGTGTCAATGATTTCACAAATCACCGTCGACTTTTTGAAATCATTATCTGTCTTCATTTGATCTGCACATGAAAGGTGTTTGGCTCCTTATCTCTTAAAGTTCTTTAGGAGAGCTAAACCGTGTCGCCATCAGCGTAGCGCCACCTAGGCAGACAACCCAATTTCCCCTTTTAAGGAGTAATAAAGAATTACTGTGTTGTTTAACCTTGGCGTCAGCCTTGTTTCCACTGGGGATATTTGAGCATATGCGGAGCTGCGGTTCTACCCGCTCTCACTGACACTGTGACAGCAACCATACTGGGATTCTAAAACGTGAATTTACGCTAGGCCAAAGGCTGACAAATACACGCAAAGACCGACGGAGATGACTGTTATCCTTCAACAAAGACAGGATGAGATATGAGAGGATAAGGCGCGCGACGCCTGCACTTCTTCGTGAGAGTCCAGCTCACTTTACTGACGTCTGCTACAACATTGAAACTGCCGTTACAGAGCCCAGGAGCTGTGTGAAGAAGGACGTGGAGCTGGGCTCTCACGCAGTGTTGGACGGTCTTTTGCTTCAGTTGCTCTCAACAGTTGGCTCTGTGGACACTGTCTTTGTGACTTTGTTCCCCCCAACTGTTGAAAGATCAAGTTGCCAAGTACATTAGTTGCTTATCACTTGTTGGCGAAGAGAAGACAGAAAAATCAGGAATGTGATGGGGTCGCTGGATCACTGACGTCTGCTACAATCGAAGTGAACCTTTGAACTTGAAACTGACAAGGGTGTTGTCACGAGTTTTCGACGTCAATTGCGTTGCATTGTTGGTAAAACAAGGGACTTTCCCGATCTCAAAATAGACACAAACATAGCTATTTTCAAGCCCTTCGACGACTCGTGAATGTGGAAGTAGAGGCGGACTTATGGAATCTTTAGCAAATCGGGACTAGGGGTTATCCGCATTGAACTTAATTTGCTCATCATATTCCTCATGAGATCACGAACCACACGTATGAAGCGCAAATAAAGTTAAAGGTGGATAGCCGCCTTTAACCCCGATACCCAAAGAGTCCAAAACTCCTGTTCCTGTTCCGGGTACAGAAACGAGGCTGTAACTTTAAACGCGTTTAGGCCGACCGGATAGCCCTATCTGCACTCCACACATGCCACCTCTTTCACCGTTAACCTCTTTCGCCGTTAAGAAGATAAAAGCGATTAGAGGGGGCTATTTTCGCTTCATACATATATAGGCCCCGATGCCGCTGAACAAGGGCAGCTTTTTACTGCACGTGTCATACTCAGTCACCTTAAAGACCCACCGAAACTCGGCAGCGGCTAGCGCTTTCTCCGATGACAGCGCAAGCCCCTCATCCACCAATACCCGCGAGTCCACATCGGCATTTTGACAGCAGCCAGGAAACAAATCATTGCGACCTGCCACCCAAAACCCTTCATCTGTCTCCTTCACCGAATCCTTCACGGCAAATTATAGCAGTTCCACACAGAGAAGCGCGCGCGCGCGCGCAGGATGAGTAGGTACGTCAGCGCAGCACTTCTGAAGAATCACGCACGCACGTTTTCACACACACGGACACACACACACCAGAAACACACGCGCGCGCGCGCGCGCACACACACACACGCGCACGCACGTTTTCACACATGGACGTAAACACACATATATGTACGCGAGCGCGCGCGCGCGCGCACGCACATACGCACACACACACACACACACACACACACACACACACAGTCAACAGGATAGCTTGACGAGGTGAGATTTCAACGACGACCTGGAAGATGCGAGCGTGTTCGATGATCTAACTTTGCAACGAACGCTGTTCCAGACAGACGGTGCAGCATACGAAAAAGATCTGTGACCAAGCGAGTGCGTGCACACAGAGGGACGACAAAGAATGGAAGTAACAGATGAGCGTAGCAGGTGGGTTGATTTGTACACTTTAAGGAGGACCGTCTGCTCTCCGGAGTGAGTGAGTGAGTGAGTGAGTGTGTGTGTGTGTGTGTGTGTGTGTGTGTGTGTGTGTGTGTGTGTGTGTGTGTGTGTGTGTGTGTGTGTGTGTGTGTGTGTGTGTGTGTGTGTGGTGGTGCTGGCGTGCGTGCGTGCGTGTCGGGAGAGGAGCAATCACGGGGACACTGACCCCAGCTTCTCCGCGTAGCTGTTGTCAGTATGGGGCACAGTAAGGGAGGGGGGAAGGGTGAGCGTGCTGAGAATAAGGCGCACTACTGGGCAGTTCAGGCGGGGTTGTTAACTCCCTTGACTTTTAACAGGCATCGCTCAAGTCCCTTGGCTGTTTCTACTTCCGGTGCAACTTTCCTCACAATGGAAGGCGGTGACAGTGAATTCGCGAAGTTTACTGTGCCGACTTTCAAGGCATTCTGAAGGCCCATAGTCAGAGAGTGTTTCAGGCATCAAGCAAGAACTTGTTGCTCGTGCAACCTATAGGTCATAGGATGAAAAAATGAGAGAAAAACGAGAGAGCAAAAACACATTTCCTGTCCATGCAATCGCGATCTTCTGGTCGGCCGAAAAAGGATGCAACGACAGATTTCCCCCATCATCTATCACCTTTCCCCTCTAATTCTTGCAAACACAACATTGGTGGCATTTGTACTGCTTCGAAATTCTAGGTTCAACTTCCATTGTTATACACAGCGTGAACCAACGCCTGCTCAGAAATCGGTCCGGAAATGACAGCTGCGACCTTTCGCGACTTCTTGCGAAGAGTGTGTGGAAGGCATACTGACGGCAACGTGCGTTATATATATATATAACACTATGGGGGTGTTCCTCGACCTACTTTCGACCTTCCCTGTCCATTCACCTTGATTGTTCCAAAATGCTCTCCCTAATATTTACATCATCAAGTAAGAAGCGGGGGAGGGCGCGGATGGACCGATTCAGCAGTTACTTAGAGCAAGAAATTGTGCGTGTGTGTGTGTGTGTGTGTGTGTGTGTGTGTGTGTGTGTGTGTGTGTGTGTGTGTGTGTGTGTGTGTGTGTGTGTGTGTGTGTGTATGTGTGTGTGTGCATGTATGTACATGCGAGTGTGAGTGCTTATCCTCTCCCTAATATTTATATTAGGGACAGCATGAGCATTTGTGGGGGGGAAATGAAGGTGAAGGAGAGCATTTGGCAAAAACGAAGGTGAATGGACCGGGAAGGGTATAAATTACGACAAGGAAGACCCTCCGGTGGCAAGGCCGACCTTAAGGTACCGCTGACCGTACACGTGCTTGGACCAGTGCTGTTGGAATATATGACGCCTCTGAAAGCCGGTTCGGTCGCAGGGACACTAACCCAATCAACACGTTCTGCAGTTGATATCTGTTCATCGAAATTCGAGTTTTGAGGGCAACCACATGCTTGATGCTAATACAAACCTTTCTTGATGAAAACTGACGGATCATTCATCCTGTCTTGAGGGCAACCACATGCTTGATGCTAATACAAACCTTTCTTGATGAAAACTGACGGATCATTCATCCTGGCGCTCTATGTTGCTCTTGAGGCAGAATGGTGGGGGCGAGGCGAGGGAGGGGGGTTGGGGGGGGGGCCACAATGGAATTCTTTGCCATGATTCTGCCCTGAAACCAACACGAAAGCGCACCAGTTTCGAAACATTAACATGGTATTCCTCTGCCTTCCAGCTGCATGTTCAGGCAATGATCGATATTCTTTAACCAAGTGGTTTGAGTGTTTTTTGATGCTGTTGTTGCGACTCGCGTGGGGCAAAACATCGACAACCTTTATTTTTTTTTAGTAAACTAAAAACACAACAAAAACAAAACGTATTAGCGCCATCAGCGTACAGAAACTGCAGTCACTGAATGAAAAATTCACATATGCAGAAATTTATTGGAGAAATAAAAAATAAATATTTTTGTTTTCTTTTTTTCTCTCGCCTAGATTAGATTTTCTGGAACATCCGAGAACGCAGAAGGCAAATTGTACAAGACCGGAAGGAGCCAGGTTTTCTGAGGGGAAAGAAGAAAAAAAGAAGCACGGACAGGCTTGAAGGTATGCGCCTTCAGCGGAAATGGGTCAAAACGACACTACCGGAGTGGCAGAAAGCATTACGCTTGCCGATGCCATACTTTGAACTTCTTTTTAACAGTTATAAATCTCTTCATTCTTGACGAATCTTCGCGAATCGTAGAGATGTGTCCTGGCTTTTCGCCGTTTCTAATTAGATTTTTTTTTTTTTTTTAAATGACGGGTGGGGATGACGGTGGGGGGACTGGACCAATTCAGCAGTTAATTAGAGCAAGAGGGTGTGTGTGTGTGTGTGTGTGTGTGTGTGTGTGTGTGTGTGTGTGTGTGTGTGTGTGTGTGTGTGTGTGTGTGTGTGTGTGTGTGGTGGTGTGTGTGTGTGTGTGATGTGTGTGTGTGTGATGTGGTGTTGTGTGTGTGTGTGTGTGGTGTGTGTGTGGTGTGTGTGTGTGTGTGTGTGTGTGCGTATTGTGTGTGCGTGCGTATGTGTGTGTGTGCGTATGTGTGTGCGAGCATGCGTGCGTGCGTGCGTGCGTGCGTGCGTGCGTGCGTGCGTGCGTGTGTGTGTGTGTGTGTGTGTACGCGAGTGTCGGTGCTTAGTCTTGCTTGAACGATGCCAGGCATACTGACGGCAACGCGCACCGTTCCGACAGGTCTCACTAAGTAAGGCGCCGTGTAAAGCTGATCGAGTTCTGTATGTAGTGCAAAGGGGCAGGAGTCATGCCCCCCCCCCCCTCCCCCCTCCCGCTTCCTTTTGACTACGGGTTCGATCTGGAACTCAAAATGAGCAGCCTGCAATGACGGCACCACGCCTTACAGGAGTCCTCGACACACCAACGTTCTGACGAGCACTGAACTCCAATTGTCTAACACTGGCTTTCTCTTTTCGGCTTGAATTTACGGTTGCTGATGGCATCTGAGGTGCAAGGCTGCATTCGTCAACTTCCTACATCGAACGTTCATAAATAAAACAAAACAATGTGCTGCAAGACTCTTAAATCCTCTAACATCCGCCGGTGAAATACCGCAGATTTAGATTTTTGCAGGCTTTCAGATTTTTTCTTCTCTTTTCAAAAGATCTGACTGTAGACCACTGGCTGTCAATTCAGGCAGGCTTCTCCATGTTAGTTTTCGTTATGTTATGGACAGGATACTTAAGGGGTGCTGGTAGTGGTGGTTTTTTTTGGTGTGTGTGTGTGTGTGTGTGTGTGTGTGCGTGCGTGGTGCGTGGTGCGTGCGTGGTGTGTGGTGTGTGTGTGTGTGTGGGTGTGTGTGTGTGTGTGAGTGTGTGTGTGTGTGTGGGTGTGTATTGTTCGTGTTTCGTAGCCGTAGATTGATCTCGTGAGAGAGAGAGAAGAGAGGAGAGAGAGAGAGAGAGAGAGAGAGAGAGAGAGAGAGAGAGAGAGAGAGAGAGAGAGAGGGGTGTGTGTGTGTGGGGGGGGGGGGGGGGGGGGGGGGGGGGTAGGCGTTATACCCTAGCTACTACCCTTGCTATGGCTGAAGTATTCAAGCAGTGAATGCTCCCCTACCTTCACCACCCACTTTCCCGCTCCCGCCCCCACCCCCCCCCCCCCCCCCCACCCCCACCACACCACACCTAACAGTTCCCATCGGGTCTTGTTGACAGACGCATGCCAAGCGCAGTACAAGAAACAGCCTCCGCTTGTCAATAGTACCACCGCCAAGATATCAATGTCGGTGACGATCTGTGATATGATACGATCTTCTTGGGGCAAAATTTCAATGCGGATGCCAGTGCGCGCACGCACGCACACACACACACACACACACACGCGCGCGCGCGCGCACGTACGTACGCACGCACGCACGCACACACACACACACATACATACACACACACACACACACACACACACACACACACACACGCGTACGTACGCACGCACGCACGCCGCGCGCACACACACACACACACACACACACACACACACACACACACACACACACACACAGAGTCGCAGCTGACACTGCTACACATATTACTGTCCTCCAGGTCGCAGCAAACTACCAAATCGACAACAGTCCGGCGACCTCTGAAGACATACAACCGTAATCCAAGAAAACGATTAAATGGTATACCTATATAATATAAACTACCAGGATTAATTGTGCCCTTTTCGCTATTAAAACCACATGACGGAGCTGCGGGATGAGTCAAGGACTGGTGAGAACACAAAGGCGCATGTTTAACCCCTTCACTGCTCTAGCCTGTAACATTTCCCGGCTGAAAGGTGCACACAACCAAATACGTCTGCAAACAGTATTTTTGATGGTCCTATAACAAATCTACATTCAATACTGTGCATTTTGACACAAATCCTTTCACGTACTCATGCAAAGGGGGGAGGTCAGACGTCACGTGACTTCGAGATTGTAGTCTCGGTTAGTCTACAGATAATAAAACCGGTAAAAAAAACACTATTTAAACCTTCTTTTTTTCTTCTTCTTATTTTCTTCAGCAAATCTGAAACTAGTGACTAGTTTGTCAGCCGTAGCGATGGTCATTTTGATAGTGTAAAAACCTTGGACTTTTCCTTTAATGATTTCGGATTTGGCACTTTTATTAGTCGTTTTCCGAGTAACGGTGCGGCATGCATGGCAGTGAAAGAGTTAATGCTCCGACGAATGACCACTTCAGTCTCCAAGCACCACCTCAGCATAAGGTAAACCGATAGAGTACAATGTTCTTCACCCGATTTCCCCGGATCTAATGAATGCCTGCGACCTATACACAGTCCCTGCTCTCGTCTCTCCCGATCTTTTGGAAAGCGTTCGATACAATCGACCATACCATGAGCTCACTCGGCTCTAAGTATGCCACTCAGTTGACTGCAGGATCCGTCCCCTTTCTGCTAGATTTCGGTCAGTTGCAGTCGGCAATAATTAGAGGCCTTAATGCCTCCTCAATCCCGAGTTCCCATGGGCTGTCTCCTGGGTCTCCGCCTCTTTGCCATCACAGTCTGGGCTTCATGTTAACAGCAATAACCTGTGGAAAATAGACCTATACCAAGCAGAAAGCTGACTTTCGTAACAGGTTGATGCTTAATGCAATTCTCTGTGTGTGTGTGTTTCCGTGTGTGTGTGTGTGTGTGTGTGTGTGTGTGTGTGTGTGTGTGTGCGTGCGTGCGTGCGTGCGTGCGTGCGTGCGTGCGTGCGTGTGTGCGTGCGTGTGTGTGTGCGTGTATGTGTGCGTGTGTGTGTTGCTAGCAACTTTAAAGTAAAAATTGCAACAGTAAAGTGACAAACTGAATGTTATTAAAGGTTTACATGTTTTATTTTTGTTAACTGCTGTAGGTAAAGCGATAAATAAAATGGAAAGCAATAGTGTGATACAAACCAATGATGATATGTAAGTATGTAGTAATAAACTATTTTGTTTAAAAATATAAAAATAAAAATGCCGTGTTCCCGCACACACAAACAAACACATGGGGGTTGATGGTCTGGGATTATCACCTTCGCGAACGTGCCTGTTATCTTCTTATCCACACAACTGTCTGGTGTCCGGAAGTCGGTCTAGACCACTTTAGGTCACTTTTGACGCACATTCCCCTCTTATAGTCATAGGTGTACGTGCGTGTGTGCGTGCATGTATGCTTGTGTGTGTGTGTGTGTGTGTGTTGTGTGTGTGTGCTGTGTGTGGTGTGTGTGTGTGTGTGTGTGTGTGTGTGTGTGGCGCTGTGTGTGTGTGTTTTTTGGGGTGTGTGTGAGGAGAGAGAGAGAGGAGAGAGGAGGGAGAGAGAGGAGAGAGAGAGGAGAGAAAAAGAGAAGAAGAACAGAAGACGAAGCAAAAGACGACAGACAGAGAAAGACAGAGAGAGGAGAGTAGTGTGTGAGTGTGGAGAGAGAGAGAGACAGACGAGAAGAGAGAGACAGAGAGAAGACGAGAGAGAAAAGAGTGGTGGTGGTGTGTGAAAGAGAGAGAGAGAGAGAGAGAGAGAGAGAGAGAGAGAGAGAGAGAGAGGAGAGAGAGAGGAGGAGAGAAGAGAGAAACATCATAAATTAACATTTTCACCATCATGCCCACGCGCATGCATGTGAATGTGTGTGCACGCACGTGCATACGTGTGTGTAATTAGGCACGGGCAGGGTTCTCCTGACACAGAGTACGGAGTAAAGGGGAACGGAACTACTGGTAAGCTTGAATGTGTGGGGTGGCAAAAGGCGGCAACGAATATTTTGGCCAACTGTAAAGAAACAATTTCAGACCACAATTAGGCTTTACGTTACGATTTTTTTCTCTCTGCAATTTGAACGCAAAATAGGTGGAAGTAACCCCAGTGCAAACACACGAATATGGTAATAGCAACACATCCATTCATGTCAAGCTGTTACAAAAATCGCGTGCACACACACACACTCAGGCGTGCGCACGCACACACACACACACACACACACACACACACACACACACACACACACACACACACACACACACACACACACACACACACACACACACAGAGCCTGAGTCTCGTTTCCGTGGTTACCTTAAAAAAGTGAGTCTTCAGGCTACAAAAAGCTAATCCCCCTCCCCCCAACACACACCCTCCACCGCCCCAGGAATTCTGGCATCAGAAGGATTACTCTTATCTTTGAGCAATGACCCAAACGCGATCAGGCAGAAGACATCAATGCCGCTGCAATTTAAAATAAGCCAGCAGAATTGCCCATTTGTGTGGAAGAAGAAGAAAGCGTCATTGCTTTTCGCTTTGTTATCCTGTCAAACGCTAAGCGGGAAGAACAAAAAGCGTTGTAAACTTCTTCTTTTTTATGTGCATGTGTGACTAACACCTGCGAAACTCGTTTTTGCTTTCGCTGAGGTAATGAAACTGTGGGACAGAAAACTAAATGAAGAAGGGCGTGGCTCTCTAGACACACGTTTATCTGTGATTTACAGTGTCGACTGCCCAACAGAGCCAGACGTCGGCGAAAAAACAATCAGCTGTGGCAAAGAAATAAAACAGTCAATCGCAGCATGCAGGATTCAAATGGCTGAGTGCCGTCTGAAGCGGTCCTTTCTTGGGCTATTTCACCAAGTGGAGCAGCTCTCCCCGTGCAACGTCCGCCACATGGTCATTTCTCTATTTCACACTGTGGATCAGGTCTTCATCATCATGCAGAGTCTGACCCATGGTCCTTACTCTATTTCACACTGTGGATCAGGTCTCCATCATCATGCAGAGTCTGACACATGGTCCTTACTCTATTCCACACTGTGGATCAGGTCTCCATCATCATGCAGAGTCTGACACATGGTCCTTTCTCTATTTCACACTGTGGGTCAGGTCTCCATCATCACGCATAGTCTGACACATGGTCCTTACTCTATTCCACACTGTGGGTCAGGTCTCCATCATCATGCAGAGTCTGACACATGGTCCTTACTCTATTCCACAATGTGGATCAGGTCTTCATCATCATGCAGAGTCTGACACATGGTCCTTACTCTATTTCACACTGTGGATCGGTTCAGGTCTCCGTCATAATGCAGAGTCTGACACATGGTCCTTACTCTATTCCACACTGTGGATCAGGTCTCCATCATCATGCAGAGTCTGACACATGGTCCTTACTCTATTCCACACTGTGGATCAGGTCTCTGTCATCATGCAGAATCTGACACATGGTAATTACTCTATTCCACACTGTGGGTCAGGTCTCCATCATCACGCATAGTCTGACACATGGTCCTTACTCTATTCCACACTGTGGGTCAGGTCTCCATCATCATGCCGAGTCTGACACATGGTCCTTACTCTATTCCACACTGTGGATCAGGTCTCTGTCATCATGCAGAATCTGACACATGGTAATTACTCTATTCCACACTGTGGATCAGGTCTCTGTCATCATGCCGAGTCTGACACATGGTCCTTACTCTATTCCACACTGTGGGTCAGGTCTCTGTCATCATGCAGAGTCTGACACATGGTCCTTTCTCTATTTCACACTGTGGGTCAGGTCTCCATCATCATTCAGAGTCTGACACATGGTCCTTTCTCTATTTCACACTGTGGGTCAGGTCTCCATCATCACGCATAGTCTGACACATGGTCCTTACTCTATTCCACACTGTGGGTCAGGTCTCCATCATCATTCAGAGTCTGACACATGGTCCTTTCTCTATTTCACACTGTGGGTCAGGTCTCCATCATCACGCATAGTCTGACACATGGTCCTTACTCTATTCCACACTGTGGGTCAGGTCTCCATCATCATTCAGAGTCTGACACATGGTCCTTTCTCTATTTCACACTGTGGGTCAGGTCTCCATCATCACGCATAGTCTGACACATGGTCCTTACTCTATTCCACACTGTGGGTCAGGTCTCCATTATCATTCAGAGTCTGACACATGGTCCTTACTCTATTCCACAATGTGGATCAGGTCTTCATCATCATGCAGAGTCTGACACATGGTCCTTACTCTATTTCACACTGTGGATCGGTTCAGGTCTCCGTCATAATGCAGAGTCTGACACATGGTCCTTACTCTATTCCACACTGTGGATCAGGTCTCCATCATCATGCAGAGTCTGACACATGGTCCTTACTCTATTCCACACTGTGGATCAGGTCTCTGTCATCATGCAGAATCTGACACATGGTAATTACTCTATTCCACACTGTGGGTCAGGTCTCCATCATCACGCATAGTCTGACACATGGTCCTTACTCTATTCCACACTGTGGGTCAGGTCTCCATCATCATGCCGAGTCTGACACATGGTCCTTACTCTATTCCACACTGTGGATCAGGTCTCTGTCATCATGCCGAGTCTGACACATGGTCCTTACTCTATTCCACACTGTGGGTCAGGTCTCCATCATCATTCAGAGTCTGACACATGACTTTCTCTATTTCACACTGTGGGTCAGGTCTCCATCATCACGCATAGTCTGACACATGGTCCTTACTCTATTCCACACTGTGGGTCAGGTCTCCATCATCATTCAGAGTCTGACACATGGTCCTTTCTCTATTTCACACTGTGGGTCAGGTCTCCATCATCACGCATAGTCTGACACATGGTCCTTACTCTATTTCACACTGTGGATCAGGTCTTCATCATCATGCAGTCTGACACACGGTCTTTACTCTATTTCACACTGTGGGTCAGGTCTCCATCATCATGCAGAGTCTGACACATGGTGATGGAGACTTGCGTCGCTGTTCTCGCTCATCATTTGCGGAGCTGTTCTCCCTCATGGAGCGGAGCTGTTCTCCCTCATGGAGCGGAGCTGTTCTCCCTCATGGAGCGGAGCTGTTCTCCCTCATCAGCGTCCGCCATACGGTCTGTTCTGTGGCTAATTCACATACAGGAGGAAATCTCCATCATTAACTTAACGTCCGCATATGGTCCTTTCTATGGCTAACTCACCAACAGAAACATATTGTCTGGCTAACTCACCAACAGAAGCAAACCTCCACCATCGAGGTCCGTCATATGGTCCTTTCTGTGGTTAATTCGCCAAGCAGAGCAACTCTCCATCATCAACGTCCGCAGCATGGTCTTTTCTGTGGCTAAATCACCAACAGAAGCAAATCTCCATCATCAACGTCCGCTACATGGTCTTTTCTGTGGTTAAATCACCAACAGAAGCAAATCTCCATCATCAACGTCCGTCATATGGTCCTTTCGGTGGCTAATTCGTCAAGCATGGTCCTTTCTGTGGCTAAATCACCAACAGAAGCAAATCTCCATCATCAACGTCAGCCACATGACATGGTCCTTTCTCTGGCTAGTACACCAAGTGGAGCGATTCACCGCCATCAACCTGCCACTTGGTCCTCTCTTCATTAGTGATTACCATCATCCGCCCCATGGTTCACTGGCTATTTCACCAGCTGTAGCAGCTGTCTACCATCGAAATCTGCTACACGGTCCTCTCCGGCTATTTCACCAAGAGAGCAACTATCAACGTCCGCCACATGGTCCTTGTTCTGGCTATTTCATCACGTGCAGCAACTCTCCCGTCCATCATTAACGCCCTCCACAGTGCTCCCAAAAACTGACCCGTTGCTCCACAGCAAACGCCATGGCAGGAAGCGCAACACAGCATAGCCTTTCTGTCCACATCAGGCGAGATAAAGTCAATCAAAGCCAAGAAACAGATCCCTTCTTGTCCGGAGCAAAGTGACTCTCTGTCTACCCCCCCCCCCCCCCCCCCTCCCCCGCCCCCCCCCCCTCGCCCCTAAGCCATCGGCGGATCCCATTTAGGACTAGGGATTACCTCCCGATATGGTTTCGGAGGTCGGACTCTGATTAAATAGAGAGAAACACACACACACACACACACACACACACACACACACACACACACACACACACACACACACACACACACACACACGCACGCACGCATGCACGCACGCACGCACGCACACACACTCACATTAAAAATATAAAAATAAGCAAAACAATAAAATAAAAACTAACAAAAATCCAGGAATCCACAAACAGTAGGCAAAAACAGACATGCTCCTTCAAATCGAAACCGGTCAAGTATTCCACGTGACCTCGAGACCAGTGGGGCGTTTTATAACGCCACATTGTTTTCTCCCTTCAATTTCAGGTGGTTATGGTAGCTGATTTTGTCGGAAAATGTTCAGTTTCTGTTTCGTCGCAAAGTACATCATATAGCTTTGGCAAACCGGACGGATAAAATCTCACCCAAAATCTCGCCCGTGGGACTTGACAACCGAGACACAGCTCGCATACGTCATACATGCAAATGGCGGTACTTCTGGCAGAAACAGAATGAACTTGCACTGAAAAGTTCATGTGACTAACCTGATAAGGTAACTACGTCAAATCACCGTCTTATCGAATCTAACAACAGCCCTAGGCAAAGTAGGTACGTGTTCTAAAAACTGGAAAGAATGGACGGCCACTTTTCGAATATTGCTTGCAACACACACACACACACACACACACACACACACACACACACACACCACGCACGCACGCACGCACACACGCACGCACGCACGCACGCACGCATACACACACACACACAACACGCATGCACACGCACACACGCACGCACGCACGGACACATGTTTTATATATATAGCATATACACACACGCAAGTGAACGCATATGAAACATTTCATGTACAGTGACGTTTTTTCTTTCTTTCTCCTCCCCTAATCCAAATATTGTCAAGTATCTCAGGTAATAAAAGTAATTAAACAGCTTCTTACGTTTGATAAACACGATATAACAGCCTTTTCGCTTTTAACTTTACACTTTACGATCAGCAATCCAACAAAAATAATACTCATGCAGACACTAAACACCTACAAAATAACAAAAATAACAAATCCCACCTGCATCAGTTGTGGATCCTGACCACCTTCGCACGACCCCGTCTGGAGCAAGAACGCAGTTAAGATGTTATATGGACGTAAGAGCGGGCGATGTCAACAGGCCCGGAGAATGCAAGATGTTCAATGGAAGTCGAAGAGGGCGATGTCAACGAGGCCTGGAGAACGCAAGATGCTCGATGGAAGTCAAAGCGGGCGATGTCAACAAGGCCTGGAGAACGCAAGATGCTCGAGGGAATTCAAAGCGGGCGATGTCAACAAGGCCCGGTAAGAAGTCGCAGCGTGTGCCGAGGACCACGGCAGCTTGAATGATTCGCCACCACCGCTGTCCCCGGCTTATCTATCAAGCAAGCACCCACTGCCACGCTGGCAGGCGCACCAGCACAGTCAGCAAGCAGTCCCTAGCTAGCCGTGCTGCCCGCTTGCTGGCTGCTAAAAGACTCTCGCCTTAAGCCGGGCAGAAGGCAAAGTCGAGCGGAGGTACCAACAGCGAGGCCTCCTTTTCATACGTACATAAATAATCTAGCTGTTCTTTGGCGCTGATTCTTTTCCGCAGTCTGGACTCCACCAACTTAGCTTACCGCACCCCCTTGAGGAGTCAATCCTCAGAAAGCCACGGAACTCGTCAGAGTTATCGGGGATTGGGGGGAGGGAGAGAGAGAGAGAGGAGAGAGAGAGAGAGAGAGAGAGAGAGAGAGAGAGAGAGAGAGAGAGAGAGAGTAGTAGTAGTAGTAGTAGTATAGGTTCATTTAGACCTAACGACCAGCCCTTGCCCATGAATAAGCGAACATGGAGAGAGAGAAAAAAGAAAGAAAAGAAAGAAACAAGTACAAAATGAGAGAGAGAGAGAGAGAGAGAGAGAGAGAGAGAGAGAGAGAGAGAGAGGAGGAGAGAGAGAGAGAACTTTCTTTTACACGGATTGTAGTTTTGGTTTAGTAAAAAAATAAGTTTAACAGAGAGAGAGAGAGAGAGAGAGAGAGAGAGAGAGAGAGAGAGAGAGAGAGAGAGAGAGAGAGAGAGAGAGAGAGAGAGAGAGAGAGACAGACAGACAGACAGACAGACAGACAGACAGACAGACAGACAGATAGACAGAAGACAGAGAGAGCATCGCCCATTACCCAGCGAAAAGACGTACTCACAGATAAACATGTTCAACACACTCTCGTTAGTCTTGTTTTGTCATTTTCTATTTTGGCTCAAGTTCACATGACTTTTGCGTGTTCTGTGGCTCAATCCATATTGTTTATGGACTGTTACCTACGACATAAATTAACCATCAAAGCCTCTCTCTCTCTCTCTCTGGAAGGTGTACACCCGTTTTTTTGTTCAGTGCTGATGGTAGAAATAATACAGAGATAGGCGTGACACTGGTGCTATGGATCTGCAAAATCGGTAAATCCTTCGAAACCGCCTATCACGACCGATGCAACACTGCTTACATTTCATTCTCAGTACTGAACGAAGCTGTGGCTAAACTTGGACTCACTGCGGTAAGTAACAAAAGCCGTGGTCCGACCTTTCATAATGCTCGTGCCTTTGTGATATGTGGTTTAATTAACTTTATAGAACAACACACACACACAAAGAAAGAAAAAGAGGGGGGGGGGGAGGGGGGGTCAAGGTGAGGCTATTTCAAACAGGCTGTAGTGAATTCTACAACTGCAAGGGAGACGGCGAGTGTCCATCAACTCAGTTATAAGTACCCAGAAGAGCCATTTTACTGAAACCATATCTTGTACACAATGCGCCGTTATGTTTCGGTGGTCACTGACTGACGGGCTATGCATGTAGAGTAAGGTGCTAGGTGACTAAGGTCACTAACGGAACCAGCAAAATAACGGTTTTTGACACGATTTTTTCTTCTCCTTTTTTTTTAAAACTTTTTTTTTAAGGGGTTGGGGGTGGGGGCAGGAAGAGGAGATAATCACTCTTCTCTGGAATTATGTTCTGTTCCGAGGACTTCCGTTTGGCTTCGGGGCCAAAAAATCTAACTCGGCTCCGGTAAGCGACTGTTTACTAAAAAGGTTCTGTGAAAGGCTCTTTTTGTATTTCATTCTGTAAAAGTCTGCTTAGTTTAAGATCTTCCTGACGTATGTATAACGCCTCATCAAATAGTTTTTTTTCCCTCGTTTGCTTTACACTTGGTTCTCTCTCTCTCTCTGTCTCTCTCTCTAAAAATACCATCTGCTATTACAGCTGATGCAGACATAGTTCAACTATAGCATAGTTTATTCGACTATTCAATAAGAAAGTTCGTCTTTCTCAACCAGATCTGCATCGCGATTTTAACTACGCAGTCACAATGAACTCCGAATTACCCAGACTATTAACAGAAAGTGAAAACCCGCAAATCCAGGCATCACTCAGACAAGAGAGAAAAATACGACCTATTTAACAAAGTATGCAGAGAGAACTCGAACTCGAAAACTTTATTTTACAAGGATTGTAGTTTAGAGAGAGAGAGAGAGAGAGAGAGAGAGAGAGAGAGAGAGAGAGAGAGAGGAGGAGAGAGAGAGAGGACAGACAGACAGACAGACAGACAGAGAGAGAGAGAGAGAGAGAGACAGACAGAGAGACAGAGAGAGACAGACAGACAGACAGATGGACAATGACAGAGAGGGGGAGAGAGAGAGAGAGAGAGAGAGAGAGAGAGAGAGAGAGAGAGAGAGAGAGAGAGAGAGAGAGAGAGAGAGAGAGAGAGAGGAGAGAGACAGAGAGAGAGAGAACCACGTCGAACAAAGGGCCGGTCTGCAGAAGTCTAAATGGCATGTAAACGTGTTCATAAAAAATAATAATAGATATATACTTATATATATATATATATATAAAATTAATAGATATACGATCATGTTTTTTCCCCCATAATCGACCGCAAGTTGGACTGGTCCCTGAACTCCCTGCCCCGCCTGAAGAAGGGCAACCAGCGGCTGTACTTCACGAAGAGGCTTAACTCTTTCAGCGTCTGCTCCAAGTTGCTGTAACCGTTTCACAGGTCCACAGTGGCGTCGGTGGTGCCATTCAACAGCCTGTGTCACTTCAGCAGCCTCAGAGAACTGGACAAGGCAAGGCCGTCCAACGTCACCATGACGACACAGGCGCTCTGGGCCTACTTCTGTTTAGTTTGTACTGCTTTTACATCTGATGAGATAATCTGACGGAATTCTGGTTTATTCTGCACTTGGTATGATTTATTATGGGGAGGGGGGGGGGGGGGGGGGAGGGGGGGGGAGCATGTAATTGTATATGCAGTCGAAAGGCAAATTTCTATGTTATTCATACACAATAAAGAGTTTTGTATTCTGTAATTAATGCTCATGTACTTAACTTGCAGCAGTCTTGACATGTCCATATGTTGATATGCAATGTCCATTTGGAGACTCTTCTTAGGAGATCCGAGAAGGCTACTGAGATGAGAGAGGAGAGAGAGAGAGAGAGAGAGAGAGAGAGAGAGAGAGAGAGAGAGAGAGAGAGAGAGAGAGAGAGAGAGAGAGAGAGAGAGAGAGAGAGAGAGAGAGAGAGAGACAGACAGACAGACAGACAGACAGACAGACAGACAGACAGACAGACAGAGAGAGCATATGCTCCATCGGCTCTCAGGTATTTAGACAGTGACATCCAAGTGAATACACAGAAGGTTATTGAAGGGATGAAATCATGACAAAAGAGCACGGAGAGAAGCGACAACTCCCTCGACACACGGATGGTCGATACTACACGTTCGTGTGCGTCTCGCACAAGAGTAGATAGAACCGCAAAATAGGCAGCCCTGTGCTCCCGCTTAGAGGGGTCTTTGATTTCCGCTGTCCGTGACCGACCCATCTCCGAGAATCCGATCAGCTGACTTAACTCAAGCTACAATTCATACTGTGTAACGACCCCTGGTGTCGGGTGTCGGGTGTCGAGTGTCGAGGCGGGAAACCGATACCGGTTCCCAACAGTTACCTCCTGTCGTAATTATTTAAGCTACATACAAGCGTAGTTGAGTGGGTTGGAGCCATCAGCAGGTTTGCTTCGCTGGACCCGAGAGACGGACGAGCTGCACTGAGGACAACAGGAAACTGTCGGCTGTCTTGGCCGGGAAAAGATTGCTAGCCTGTATCTGACCCCATGACCTTTGAACTCTGGCTGTTGGGCCCGTGAATGGTCGCCATTTTAATTCCGGAAGTAAGGTCTGTTCCCTACAGTTCACGGATCGGTGGGGCTTCAATTTAAAAAAAAAAAAAATCTTCTCTTTTTATCAATGTTTAATGCTTGCATTACAAATAATGACATGATGTCTTAGGTTAAAATAACACAGAACAAACATATTTTACAATGTAAAACAAACAAACAAACAAAAAACGAAATGAACGCGATGAACCTGTCACGAGCACTTCTAGAACTCAAAATAGATTCAGTTTGATGTACCATCGTATTAACATATCCACATATTCGGGGCTGCGCCTGACTCTTTCAGTCTTTCATCCTAAGTAAACCCAATAACGTAATTAAAAGTGACGTAAAACAAGACTCCCGATTTGTACTGATGATTCCTCCGATGGCTGGTTGAGTGTGTTGCTTTACGTCCACAGAAACCGTAGACTTATTGGGGACTGGAGCCCAGGACGGCCACCTCGACTTTCACACAGCTCCTGAGCTCCGATTCCTCCGAAGAAGCTGACGCCTTAATGACCGCTCCCTTTCAACCAATCGGAGCCACAGACAGGTGGGCATGCAACAGGGCTGTAAGCGGCCCCTGCTCTGCTGAGTCCGGAAAAGAGGCAAGGGGTGCATGGCCGATAACGCTGGCAGAGTGAGAGGAAGTCTTATGTCCGGCTATCAGTGGCCACGGATAGGCTGGAGTGTGTAAATTCTGTGTCGAAGTGCAAACTCGCTCAGTGTCGGTTATCAGTGCCAATGACGAAGACATCAAGAGAGTTAAGGCGCTGGTACACAGGCAGTTTTGGCCGTGTGGTTAAGGACCGTTCAAACCTTCAAACCGTTCAAACCTGGTGCGGTCGGACCAGTACTTCTTCAGCGTACTGGCTGCCGCACGATGCATCCGAGACTGAAGGGTTAAATAAAGCAACGGGGAAGGTCGACGGATTGAACCTTCGAGGAATTCAACCTCTTAATTCGACAGTTACTATCCCTTGTTTGACCTCCGGCCTTTTTGTCCCCCCACTTCAGTCCAAAGGGAGGGCACTCGTTCTGTGGCGGATGCAGTTCATCCGTACGGAATACATTACGCTGTATTTGGAACGGACAGGTTGAAACCCGACGTTCTGAGGCGTTTCAACTGTGCGGCTGTGCTGACTCACAATCCGTTTGAGATCAGGTTGCGACAGCCCTCCTCAACCATACGGCCGAAACGGCTCGTATATCACTGTCAGGGCCTTTATCATACAATGGACCATTCTAGTCCACGAGTGGGACTGTGACTTTACTACACATCTCTCTCTCATCGTTGCAGAATTAAAGTGTCTTTTTTACTACCCCCACTCCCACCTCCCACCCCCGCCTTGGAAAATCAAAGTTCACTCAACCATTCTCCCCCCCCCTCCCCCCCCGGCCCAACCTCCCCTTCCCTGCTCCATCCCCCTTCGCGCAGTCTAGTACTAGTAGCAAAGTGTTGGGGTTTGACCGGAAACGGCCAGGTTCAATCCCACTCGAATGAAACACTCCACATACAGAGATAGAGACGGAGTGAGTGAGTTATAGTTTATACTTCACTGGACCCTTCCACTTTCCCCAGTTGGAAAATCGGGCTACTGTTCCCCAAGGGAAAGACGGCAGCAGCAGAGCCGCGCCACCCAGCCTACTAAATAATTTCCATCGCTGACCAAATCGTTGGCACAGGTGCTAGCTACCACAGCGTGCTGAACAGCGAAGCCGGATTCCTCATCCTCACCCCGTCAACCTCAGGTCATAAGTCTAAATTCCTGGATCTCGGTCACCGCCTCCACTACGTATGGGCTTCCGATAACCAGTACTCATTCATCCACTCACAATTAACTCGGTCCTTCTCGGCCCACCTCTCTGCTCAGCTGAGAGGGACATTCATTCGATCGACCTAAATTGGTCCGCACAGCAGTAACTAGTTTAATACCAACCACCAACACCTTCTTCGTTCGCCCTCCTTCCGACATAAACACACTAATCGTCACCCTCGAAGGCAGCCACTTCGCCCGGCTTGAAACTAAGGCAATTAGGCCATTATACGCTGCTCGTGATCGTCTGGGTGGCAAAGCGTGACCTACAACCAAGAGCGACGGGGCAACTGGCAGATGATACTCCGGGACCAGGGGAGATCCTTCATCCTGTGTCATGGCCGGGTGCCATGCGCGTACGACCCGTTCTCAGCAGCAGCAGCAGCAGCAGCAGCAGCAGCAGCAGCAGCAGCAGCAGCAGCAGCAGCAGCAAGGGTATCGGCTCGTCTATCTGCCGGTGACCAGTTCTCAGCAGCAGCAGCAGCAGCAGCAGCAAGGGTATCGGCTCGTCCATCTGCCGGTGACCAGTTCTCAGCAGCAGCAGCAACAACAATAATAAAGAGTATTGTCTTGGACATCTGCGGGAGGCCAGTTTTCAGCAGCAGCACGCGTATCGGCTTGTCCAGCTCTGACCGACCAGCTCTGAACAGCAGCAGCAGCAACAACAACAACAACGGCAAAAATATTGGCCGGGCCATCTGCGTGAGACCAGTTCTGAGCCCGGGTATCGGCTTGTCCATCTCTGGGTGACCAGTTTTGAACAGCGGCAAGGGTATCGGCATTGTCCATCTCTGGGGGACCAGTTCTTGGCAGCATCAAGGTATCGGCTTGTGACCAGGGTATCGGCATTGTCCATCTCATCTCTAGGTGAGCTGTTCTCGGCAGCAGCAAAGGTATAGGCATTGTCCATCTCTGGGTGACCAGCTCTCGGCAGCATCAAGGTATGGACTTGTCCATCTCTGGGTGACCAGCTCTCGGCAGCTACAAGGGTACTGGCACTGTCCATCTCTGGGTGACCAGTTCTCGGCAGCAACAAGGGTACTGGCACTGTCCATCTCTGTGTGACCAGCTCTCGGCAGCAGCAAGGGTACTGGCACTGTCCATCTCTGTGTGACCAGTTCTCGGCAGCAGCAAGGGTACTGGCATTGTCCATCTCTGTGTGACCAGTTCTCGGCAGCAACAAGGGTACTGGCACTGTCCATCTCTGTGTGACCAGTTCTCGGCAGCAGCAAGGGTACTGGCACTGTCCATCTCTGTGTGACCAGTTCTCGGCAGCTACAAGGGTACTGGCACTGTCCATCTCTGGGTGAGCTGTTCTCGGAAGCTACAAGGGTACTGGCATTGTCCATCTCTGGGTGACCAGTTCTCGGCAGCTACAAGGGTACTGGCACTGTCCATCTCTGGGTGACCAGCTCTCGGCAGTGCTTGTCCACCTGAGGGCGATCAGGCGGAGATTGACGCAGAGGCAGCCATCTATCGGTCACTCTAAATCCACGGTCACTTATAAATAACCAGCGACTGACAAGTAAGACCGCGGTCAGGCAGATCGATCCTCCACCTGCACCCATAGCAGCATGGGCGGAACGCCGATTCCCAAGCCCACTCAACAGTCCCCCAAAGCCTGCTTGCTCTGCTGCTTATTCTCACTTAGTCTGGCGCGTTAACAAGACCGTCGGGCCAGACTTAGAGCGACGGTCACTTTCGGGAACGCTCCATGGGCGTGAGAACGCTGGATCAACCTCTTGACGTGCAGCGCTGCCTGGACACAAGCAGCCATCTTCGCTGTTGCTCTTCGAGAGGTGTCTGGTCCTGTAGAGCCAGGGCAGTGTTAAAGGCAAGCCCGAATTCCCACAGATGATAGAAAAACCTCGGCTTCAGCGAGGTTAACAACAATAATAATAATAGCGGTCATCGGACTACCTCGTATGTCACCGACATGGGTTAGCACACCGCGCCTTACAAGATCAACAAAAACGTATGGATTAAAACCTCAAAAATCACAATGATATAGTCGTACTATTGTGTGAGTTCACCGCACACCACACCCGCACACCCTGGTGTACACAGGACTTGCGCCGAGACGGCTGCAGTTTCACGTGGCACCAGCCATGTAACAACCAAAAATGCGCCATCAGTACACCACTTCCGTGGATATTAAAACTACGCGCAATAAAAGGATACAGTCACTCCTTCAGAATCATATGCGACATGTGCGCACTGAGTCTGCTCGAGAGCAGAGAATAGCGCTATATAAAAGTGGTGAATAATAATAATAATCACGTAAATGCCCACTGTCGGACAATGTCTCATGTGTGATAACAGAGAGCAAAACAAACAAACAAAAAACGACTATCCAAGATAAATGATGACGGGGGGAG
>JABMCL010002216.1:107500-117500 GCA_018857735.1 Alviniconcha marisindica | reverse complement strand
TCTGTCTGTCTGTCTATCTCTCTCTCACTCTCTCTCTCTCTACTGATTATAAAGCACAACATCATGACACAATTTGCCAAATCATGCAAGAGTGTATGCCTGACTCACTTTTATCGCACACAATAATTAAACACATTCCATAATGACATGCCTGTTCATATTCGGCAGGCACACAACATGGTATCCTTCACCAATCGCTCGTGACGACGAGTAGAGTGGCTATTCTACTCCGCGGGTCCACACGGGAACGTGCGCGAGCCAAACCTAACCGAAGGAAAAAGCAGCGAAAGCATTGAGAAGAAATGAAGTTGAATGGACCGGGGAAGATCGAAATTGCAACGGAACAATTGCACAGCAGTGGGCGAAGCATGCATGGCCATGTATTCTGACCTGGCTCCCTACTCCTGGCTTTAAAAATTGGAGAATGTTTGGCAGCTCTGGCTTCCAAACATAAGGGGTCCTTAACTTCTGCCTTCGCGGTAACCCGTGGGTAATCGACGTCAGAAAGCGCTCAGGGTCTAAAACGGAGGAAGGGCGCGCACACACAACACACACAACACACACACACGCCACACACACACGCACACCACACACACAGACACACAAAACACACACACCACAGAACACACACACTGACACACAGACACACAACACACACACACCACAGAACACACACATTGACACACACACACACACACACGCACTCGTACCCCCCCCTCTCCCACTCACTCAGCCACACATCGGGCTGTCACTGAGCAGGTCTGAGAGGGCGCCAGAGTTGGGCAATAGCGAGCCGTCCTCGGGTTTTACCCTGTGGCAGACTGAAGCGGCGAAACGCTCTCTCTCTCTCTCCCCCTCTCTCTCTCTGTGCCTCCCCTCCCCACCCCACCTCCTCCCCCCCACCCACTCCCTCCGCCCCCACTCCGCCTTTCAGACCACGTCCGATCAGCCTCTCCCAGGGACACCTTTCCCCTGCTTGGCTTCTGGTGCCGAGGTGATTTGGCGCCGCTCTGCTCTGCTCTCTGTCCTGCCCACGCCTCTCTCTCTCTCTCTCCCTCTCTCTCTCTGCACTCTCGATCATCGTCTCGCTAGGCTTTCAAGGGTCGCAAAGGTCTCTTACCGTTAAGGCCCCTCTCGACATCGCTTCGCTGACATGTCGAGGGCCCACTCGACGGAAGAATGTTTTTCACTCGCTTCGGTTCTTAATATTACAACAACGGAGCTATCCTTGCACCCAAAACAAAAACAAAAAAATCTTCGGCGATTTGCGGCAGAAGCACATCCGTTCTTTTGTTTCAGTTCTTACAACTGTGATCCGATTGGTCGCCCACAATCCGCTGATGCTCCAACTGGGCATTTCTTTTCAATGTTGCTTTCCGTCCCCAGAAACCATAAGGCTTACTAGGGACGGGGAGCCCAGGACGGCCACCTCGACTTTCACACAGCTCCTGAGCTCTGCCGACTGAGCAATAAGTAAGTAAACATGGTGCTTAACGTCCACAGAAAACATCAGGCTTATTAGGGACGGAGAGAAGGGGGTGGGGGGGGGGGGGGGGGGGGGAGATTATATACCGTCGCTACAGTGTCACCACCCGAATGATTTCTGCATTAAGGTGGGCAGCGATGAGAGCCATTTTAATGTTTCATAACTGTGAGGGACAAAGTCACAAGACAGTGTCCACAGACCACAACTTCTGAAGTGAAAGGAGAGCCGAAGCAGATTCGAACCGAGGTCCCTCTGCTTACCAGCCTAACGCCTCACCGCTAGGCCAAACCGGCTCACCGAACTGGGCAATGAAGGTTTCACTCTTTTTGTCTTCTCAGTGGTGGCAGTTTCTTCTTCCATTGTCGGCAGGTCAGATGCCTCGCAGTGAAACCATGGCCGACGAACCGCTCACGTCTGATAAACTGGCTAGCCAATCAGCGGTCAGCTTCGGCCACGTAACTTCAACGAAGAAAGGGCTTGGCGAAGTGGTCGAGAATACTTCGCCACGCATCATCACGATATATTAACGTGCTTCCTTACTGCCTTTAGTTCAGGAGCTGTGTGAGAGTCGAGGTGGCCGTCCTGGGCTGTCCGTCCTAACGAGCCTTCTGGTTTCCGTGGACGTAAAGCTATATTGAACCATGCTTCGGCATTGGTCTCAGCTTGTCCCTAATATGTCAACTGACATCTGAGGACATTAAGCAGCACTACCTACCTACCTGCCTTTACGCCACAGAGCTCAGGAGCTGTGTCAAAGTTGAGGTGGCTATCCTGGGCTCCCGTCCTTAATAAGCCTACGGTTTCTGTGGACGTAAAGCAACTGTACAATTTGAGCTGTCTGTCACAAACGTACTGCTGTTTGAGCACCAACGAAAAACTGTCCGATAGCTGACAGTTTTCGTCGACCTATGACGTCACTGTGGACTGAATACAGAATGTTTATTGTCTATGAATAACAAAGAAATTTGTCTTACGATTGCATAAAAGATACAAGTAAAATAACACAGTGTAATAATACATGATTTTTCTTTTTTTTGAATGATTAAAAAAATAAAAATAACAGTCCACTTTGTTTACGCCATCACAAATAAAACCAAAATCTCCTTTCTCAAACTACAAAACGACATTTAAAACAAAAGTGAAAAACGATGAAACTGAGACGGGGAGCTAAACAACTTATCTGTTTCGGTCTTGTCCAGCGTTTGGAAGAATGTAAGGAAGATTTTGGAAGGCTCCGGAAAGCGAGACCTGGAGCGAGGGGAAACGGTTGCACACGCTAAATTCTCATCCAGCACTGGGTGGCTTTAGCTGAGGAACGCCAACAAACAAACTACTGCACGGTTCATTGCGCGCTGTCCGACCCCTTCCGCTCTTTTCGTTGACAAGCTATGTTTTTTTAAAATTTTATGGACGTTTGCTGCAGCTGCACGATTTACACTGATGCAGATAATCAGGCGTGAGCGGCAGACCCCCACAGCTCCAGCACGAAAGCTTTTTATAAATACGCCCCCCCCCCCCACCCCCCCAACAAAATAATAATAATAATAATATTAATATATATAATCAAATTACGTTTTGTATGAATCAGTCAAGCCGACCGGGCAGGCCATGAAAAAGTCCCAAGATGGGCGAAAATTGGGAGTAAAAAGTTTCTAAACCAAGACATGCTTGAACTTTGTTATGCTCTCCTCCTCTCTCTCTCTCTCTCTCTCTCTCTCTCTCTCTCTCTCTCTATATATATATATATATAATAAACACACTCACTGTGACAAAGTCTCTTCTCTCTCTCTCTCTCTCTCTCTCTCTCTCTTATATATATATATAATATATATAATAAAAGGGTTGACAGGGCCTCTCCCCTCTCTCTCTTTTCCTTTTTGTTGTTGTTGTTTGTCGGTTTTCTTCTCAATCACTTCAACTTCGGTTTCCCCACTCCTCTTTGTGCAGTGAAGCTGATCTTTACTGATGAGTTTAGTCATCTAAACTCCAAAACTGATATTATGTTTGGGAAATGAATATTTAAATTTTGGATTGGTGACGTTGTTAGTAATTACACGTCTGGTCATTGTTGACTTGTTGGCCCGGCTTTCTGCTGTAACCCGAAACAAAAAGAAGACTATGGGCGCCTGTCTGTAACCAACCAACACAGGGAGACAGACAGACATAGATAGAGAGATATTTTCATTTTTACCATAATTTTCTATTGGGGCAACTTGCTGATACATGTTGTTAGCATGATAATTGTAAGATCAGTCTAATATTATTTATGTGAAAAGACTTTAAATAAAAGAAGAAAAGGAGCAGATACCTAAAACATGCCCGTGTTCAACTTACGCTAACATCACTAACACAACAGTAACTATACGTCGCGAAGAAGTGAATCTTTAAAATGAAACAAACCTCTCCCTACTTTTTATGCCCGCTGAACAAAATAGGTCACACTGCTCACAGTCAAAAGTGATTGAAAGCAGGTTCCCTACGGAATATAAATAGTACCAAAAGATATGTTACTGTGCGTTGATAGACAGATGGTTGATCTGTAACGTGGTAACAGTGAAGTAGTTAAACTTGTGATCTAGTGACTTAGTCTTTCGAATTGGTGTAAACGAAACTGAATGTGTGATTCGTCCTGGTTGACCCTATCGCGGTCGACGGGACGTTACGATCCAAGAACTAACAACAACAGATCAACAGCTTTATCCTGACAGTCGTACAAGGTCCAATGTCTCAAAGGGAAAGTAAAAAACAGAGGTGGGAAAACGAAAAAAACACCAAAAAAAAAAAACACGCGCGCACATACCCTCCCCCCAAAAACAGCAGCAGCAAAACAAAAACAAAACAAGAAAAGCAACCCCCCCCCCCCCCTTCACACACACACACACACTAATACACACGCACAGCCACCCCTCCACTCCCCACCCCACCCCCAAAAAACATCAACAAAAAACAAAGTCCATATGCCTAAACGATTGGCTGGCTACTGAGAAGTACAGCAGTGATCCATCCCAGCAAATCTCGAGACGTCTTGGGGGGAAAAGAACCCGGAACAGGCATTAAAACCACAGACACCCACCGTCGCACGGGAACTACCATTGACACCAATCTCCCAAACTCTCCAGACACAAAACAGACAAAGGCAGCGACTCTAATACCCCGCGAGGGATTAATTACGTGCCAAAAGGTATGAGAAAAAGACCCCACCCCCACCCCCACCCCACCCCGCCCCACTCCACTCCTCTCCCAGCCTGGGAGGTTTCAACGAGGTCCTCCTCATTATGCTGCAAAAACTGAAGCCTTGCTGACCTACTGCGCGCATCACTTCAGTGCGCCAGACTTGCACTCAGGGCGTCGGAAACCTGTCAGCGAGAACATCCTCCTCCAAGCCCTCCGGCACGTGCGGAAAGACGTCGGACGGAAGGATCGTGTGTCCAAAAAAGCCCAGAGGAGGTCCACGCTGCGGGAGTCCATGCAGGCTGCCACGGTGGAAGCTCTCGCTGTCAAGACGGAACAAGGGGGGGCCCCTGCGAAAGTGGTGTTCATTATTAGGTACGCAGGGATTTGTGACACACCACAGATCAGCGCCTTGGTCAACACCCATCTCCGCTTCCAGGTCAGCCCCAGAATCGATATGGTTTGCCGGGGAACAATACAACGGGGAGGGAGGGAGGGAGAGAAAGAGAGAGAGAGGGAGGGAGAGAAAAAGAGAGAGAGAGAGAGAGAGAGAGAGAGAGAGAGAGAGAGAGAGAGAGAGAGAGAGAGAGAGAGACAGAGAGAGACAGAGACAGAGAGAGAGACAGAGACAGAGAGACAAAGAGAGAGAGAGAGACAGACAGACAGAGAGAGAGAGGGAGAGAGAGACAGACAGAGTGACAGACACAGAGACAGACAGACAGAGACATAGAGACAGACAGGCAGAGAGAGAGAGAGAGAGAGAGAGAGAGAGAGAGAGAGAGAGAGAAAGTTTGTTACTTAATTGTTAGACTTTAACGTCTCGTCAACCAATCGCATAGGGGGGGGGGGGGGGGAGAGAGACAGAAGGTGAAGGATGTTCCAGACAAGCGGTGCCCATTTATAACAATGGCACAATACTATATTGGCAGAAGCTACAAAGCATACCGCGCTCCTCCGCGCATTCAGAGAACATGCCGCGCATTTAGCAAACATGCCGCGCATTCAGCAAATATGCCGCGCATTTAGAAAACATGCCGCGCATTCGACAAACATGTCGCGCATTTAGAAAACAGGCCGCGCATTCAGCAAACAGGCCGCGCATTCAGCAAACATCCGGCCCAATAAATTAGCAAACATGCCGCGCATTCAGCAATCATCCGGCCCAATTAGCAAACATGCTGCCCCGCGCATTCAGTACGCTCTTCAAGCAGCGCTTCGCGTTGCATTTGACTGACACAGACAGAACCGGTGAAGATGACGAATGCGTCCACGCAGCCCGGGACGACACGGAGTCACGAAGCTAGCCACCCAAAAAATGCTGAACAGACTAATCAGACAAGCCCAGTGGGTCAGACGCAGGAGCCTTTCGGCGAAGTTGTAATTGGAAAGTAACACCCCAGCTCAGACAACACCGACTCCCAATGGTCTTTTCATAATGGCCCATAGAGGTATACCGGCGCGCGAAAGCGCTCTCTGATACACATCGATGGACGTTTTGCCCTGTAATGGCCATCAACAATCTCGGCGACGGGGCAGTACACTCGCAAGCCGTTGGACATTATATAATAAGTCTCTCAAATACGCTTGAACTCTTGTACATTATATAGTGCAGTCTCTCAAATACGCTTCAACCCTTGTGCATTATATAATAAGTCTCTCAAACAGGCTTCAACCCTTGTACATTATATAATACAGTCTCTCAAATAGGCTTCAACCCTTGTACATTATATAATACAATCTCTCAAATAGGCTTCAACCCGTGTATATTATATAATACAGTCTCTCAAAGAGGCTTAAACCATTGTACATTATATAATAAGTCTCTCAAATACGCTTCAACCCTTGTACATTATACAATACAGTCTCTCAAATACGCTTCAACTCTTGCACATTATATAATAGGCCTACAGTCTCTCAAATACGCTTCAACCTTTGTACATTATATAATACATCTCTCAAATATGCTTCAACTCTTGTACATTATACAATACAGTCTCTCAAATAGGTTTCAACCCTTGTATATTATACAATACAGTCGTTCAAATACGCTTCAACTCTTGTACAGTATATAATACAGTCTCTCAAATACGCTTCAACTCTTGTACATTATATAATACAGTCTCTCAAATAGGCTTCAACCTTTGTACATGATATAATACAGTCTCTAAAATACGCTTCAACCATATACATTATATAATAAAGTCTCTCAAACACGCTTCAACCCTTGTACATTATATAATAAAGTCTCTCAAATACGCTTTAACCCTTTCAAATTTATTTTTGATCCGCAATTTGCCTGACTGAATATTTATCCACTTCACTATATATTATATATATTCATTAGTCTGCCATGGCCATTGTTTGAAGTCGTATATTTAGATTATACATTTGAATATCTGAAGGAAATTAACGGTGTTTTTGTTGTTGTTTTTTAACAGATTATAATGCTGTGGTCAGTTTTTCATTCTATATTTGTTCTTAACCTCTTTAACCTCTGTTTTTGTTGTTTTTAAACTGAAGGTGTACCAGTATTAACATGTACATATTTTTAGCGTTTATTGTGTTCTGATCAAATGTGTTTCGCCCTCATGTAACCGTCCTGGCTGACTAGGCGTACAAAATCAAGTTACTTGGCTATTCCTGAGTTTTCCATTCTATCCACTGCGTGTCTACAGCCTAGTGAGAACAAGCGCTCCGGGCAGCATCACGCATTTCAATAAGAATCATAATAAAAGCGGTCATTTCTACAGCGCCATATCTCACCGACAATAATGTCTACATTAGAACTTCAAAAATTATAAATTATGTAGTCATAATATTGTATTTCTTTCTCTCTCTCTCTCTCTCTCTCTCTCTCTCTCTCTCTCTCTCTCTCTCTCTCTCTCACACACACACACACACACACACACACACACATTATTATTATTCCAACTCTCCACCCTACCCGTCCCCTTGAGGCCACGGTCCGTCCAAATCAAGCGGCCATGTCTTTTGTATCGCTAGGTTGCTAGCTCCGCCCCCTTAGACAAGCAGAGCAAACTACACAACGTACACGTGTGCCTTCGAATTCACGCTTCAATGCACAGACGCAAGGCGCTTGAGCATTGTTTTCGAAACGGCACGGACACGTGCTGTGCTTTCATTGCAATGGTACTTGGTCAGCCCGCGGGCTTGTCTAAGGAGGTGTGTCTCTACGCAGGCGCTGTCTGGCTAAAACGTATCTGTCAGTCTTAGCCCAGATATAACCCTATGTGGTTGACGGGGTCGAAGCACCAACCAACAAACTATCTGAGTCAGAGGGTGGCAAGAGGTCAATAATTCAGGGTAAGCATTTCGATTCCACACTGCGAGCATCTTTCTGACAGGGTTTGGTGCTTCTCTTTCGGAAATAAGCAGTTAGCGACAGACTTGCATCATACTGTCCAAAAACAAAATTTCCATCACATTTTCTGTCAGCGAAGCGTCATTTTTCTTTTTCATTTCTGTTTTTTTATAATGTTCCCTCAATTTTCAGTCCTAACACATCAAAGCAATAACTGGCAATGCCGATGCGCAACGCCCCTTTGAAGTGATATTGATTAATGGAGCGGCCAATTGGACCGCCCCCGGTCTGTGTATTGGAGTGTCACAAGCGAAAGCTTCCCCGTACTTTGCTTGCGGTATCACTTGCAGCTGATCATTTACAGCAGCCACAGACGCCTAAAAGTCCATCTCTTGGGGATCTTCCAGGTCCTCAACGTTCGTAATAAATCCACCACGTAGTGCATTTAGAGCGAGTGAAACATGAATAAGATAGCGTACTCGCTAAAAAATAATAATAATAACCGTAAGGAAGAACGAATTAATGTAGAATCAATCGTTTTACTTCAACCTTGTTTTAACTTTCTTTGTGAACGATTATGATCATCATATCGTCATCCTCATAGTTTCTGTAGCTCTCTCGCTTTGGTTGGTTGGTTGGTGTGTGTGTGTGTGTGTGTGTGTGCGTGCGTGCGTGCGTGCGTGCGTGCGTGCGTTCGTGCGTACGTGCGTGTATGTGTGTGTGTTTCTGTGCGTGTGACTGTGTTGCTAGCGTTACTGAAAAGCGCTCTACGCTTCCACATGTGGAAAATGCGCGCTGAATAAACTTTTATTATTATGAAATGTTGTTTTTCCTTCTTTTCCACTTAAAACCAAGGTTGGCTTTTTGGCAATTACTGTCACGTCCCGTGGGAACATTTAGACCATTACTGTCACGTCCCACGAGAACATTTAGACCATTACTGTGACGTCCCACGAGAACATTTAGACCATTACAGTCACGTCCCACGCGAACATTTAGACCATTACTGTCACGTCCCGCGAGAACATTTAGACCATTACTGTCACGTCCCGCGAGAACATTTAGACCATTACTGTCACGTGCAGCCAGAACGTTTAAGACGATTAATAATAATGATAATAATTAAAGTATTTATAAGGAGCAAAATCTTGTTTGTAGCGTCTATTCTAAGCTCGAACACACACACACACACACACACACACACACACACACACACACACACACACACACACACAGAGGCACCCGCACACACGAGTATACTGGCTCTGCAAACGTAATATACACACAACTTAGACAGCAAGCAAACAAATACGGACACAGAGACAGACACACACATACACACACACACACACACACACTAACTCAGCCCGGGGACAACAAATGAGGTTAAGTTAACAGTGACAGACAGACGTCACACGTAAAAAAAGGAACATAACAACAGAGCCTTGAATCGCCAACGGTCACTATTACCTAACATGCGAGTAAACAAAAGGTATATAAACTCCGCCATGTCACATCCCATACCCGTCCCTAATAAGCCGTACGGTTTCAGTGGACGTTAAGCACCATGTTTACTTACATCCCATAGGCCCGCGCGCACACGGCCAATTTCATACCTGTAATAATAATATCTATAGAGCGCAAACTCTTGTCCGGATCGAAGAGACTATTCTCAGCGAATACACGCACCCGCAGGCACCTGCACACACGAGTACAATTACTGACTATACACAATTTACAGCCAAATTAAACAGATACCAAATAGGAACTTAATCGGCGAAGACAGCAGTTTCAGAAAATCAATTTTACGTCTGTTTTATAACACACACACACACACACACACACACACACACACACACACACACACACACACACACACACACACACACACACACATCAATAAATTAGTAAGTTACGTTAACTTATCCACTTGACTATGAACAATCAATTTAATAAAAGAAGTAACATCAGTACTGGACAAAATATCTCTCACACTGTTACAACTTACACACAGTAAAGTC
>JABMCL010002216.1:95000-102500 GCA_018857735.1 Alviniconcha marisindica | reverse complement strand
ACAATAAAGTATTTTTGAATCTCTCTCTCTCTCTCTCTCTCTCTCTCTCTCTCTCTCTCTCTCTCTCGCTAATGGCCCTAACGCTATACCCTGTTTTTCGAGTCGAGTTCCTCTTCTCTCTCTCCTCTCTCTCTCTCTCTCTCTCTCTCTCTCTCTCTCTCTCATGGACCTAACGCTACTATCCTTGAGTGTTAAAGTTTTCGAGTTCGAATTCCTCTCTCTCCCCCCCCCCCCCCCCCCTTTCTCTCTTGTTAGCTTGTAACCGGACACAGCACGGGACGCCTATACATATTACCTAGTGCATGCACGACCTATCATTATAGTTTTGTAACAGAGTTCTCACATGTTCGGCTTTAAATTCGAGGGTTGCAGCGACATCGTCCTGTCGCTCTGTGATAGCCTACAATTATGTGAAAGTTCGCTGTGGCTACGAAGGACACGTTTTCAGATCTGCAAACACAGATTTTTGCATACGTACACAAAGTTTAAAAGTTATGGACGGCGCAAGTGTCTGTCGGACACGCAAGAGCATTCATCTGCGTCAACAATAAAGTTTGAAAGTTTGCATCGAGTTAAGGCCAAGGGCGTGGGTGCGCACAGTGTGCACCGAAGGAAGCCTGCCGTCAGACAGGATAATATGATCTGCCTGGCTTTGCACGGTACACAGCAGCGGCAGCAGCAGCAACAGTCAGTTATTTAGTGGTTGGATTTTAACCTCCTGTCAACCGCACAGGGTTGCTTGTGCGTTTCGGCCGAACGTTAGGTGTATGAATTTTCTGGAGGAAAAAAAAAAAAAAAAAAAAAGTCAAAAGAAAGGACCATTAGCAGAAACAGGACGAGACAGAAAAAGCAACAGGGTTATGTAGAAAAACTAGAAAACAGGCTGGAAACGGGAATCAAATGACAGCCCTGAGATTACATACAGAAGGAACTGTAACATATCCCCAGCCTCATATCGGGGGCATAAAGAGTATACAGCAGCAGCAGCACCACCACCACCACCGCCACTAACAACGACAACAACAACACAGCGCCACCACCACCACCACCAACAGAGCGCCGCCGCTTTGCAATAATTTAAACAAACCGACCTAGCATTCTATTTTTGGAGGATGACACGATCTCGCATTTGGATCAGACAACAGAAAGCAGAACGAATCGATTGTCTGATCAAGCGAGAAGAAAGACGCTGACGGGAATTAAAGACAGCTAGTGAGCAGCTCCACCCACGTGAGGCAGGGAGGAAAACAATGACGACAAAACAACCGTTAGTCACACGGCGCAAAACGACTGGACACCCTATACCGGCAACCTATCCCTCTTAATTCGACGCAACTCCCCCCCCCCCCCCCCCAATCCTCCGAATTACTGTTGATCGAGTTAGGATCGTCAAACATCAAGACGTGACGTGGGTACTGAGGTGGGGATCTGGGTCATGGCGAAGTGGGAAGCGAGACTGTTTACAAAGCACGTGAGACACGCTCGTGTTCGTCAAATTCCCGCACTCGACACATTCTTGCGGTAAAATGCCGGAACGGATGTTTTTGCCAGTGAGAAAGGAGAGCAAGGTAACTACAATGGTCGAGTGGTGGGGAGGTGGAGGCGGGGCTGGGGCGTGGGGATAGGGGAAGGGAGGGGTGGGGTAGGGGGGTAAGGCGGAGTGGGGAAGCCTCAGCAGATGCTCTTACTCCATCTGACTGCTAGCCACCGCTGTCCGGTAATTACACAGCTTGGCACGTGAGAGCCTGACTTCTGTTCTGCCTCTAAACCTATCTCTCCAACACTCCGGTCTGGACATGCCGGAATCAGGGGAAATGACCACGCTGATGGACCAGAGCAGGGCACGGCTACAGTCGCAAGTGGCTTGCGTCTCGGAAGATCTTAAGTGTTGGGGAGCTTGAGGCAGAGGCACTACCTGCTGGCACAAAGCCGAGGACATGAGTGATCACACCATCGATCGCCCGGAAGGACAGAGGCGTAGAGAGCGGAAGCGCTCGAGAATCTTCCTCGAAAGGACGAGACAGGGCCATCGTCAATCAGACGAACGTTGGAACTGTTTCAAAGGCAATTAACGCTGGGGAAACCTCTGAGAGACGGGATGGCACGCTTGCGGGGTTTTCCGAGTAAGTAACTGGGCGTTTTACGCGCAGTCAACCTCTGCGGTTATATCAGAGGGAAGGGCTTTTGCGAACCAGTCGACACCACCTTAAGCTGAACAATCTAACGTTCCTTCATTGCCATAGTTCAGAAGCTGTGTGAGAGTCGAGGTGGCCGTCCTGGGCTGTCCGTCCTTAACGAGCCTTCTGGTTTCCGTGGACGTAAAGCTATACTGAACCATGCTTCGGCATTGGTCTCAGCTTGTCCCTGATATATCAACTAACATGAGGACATTAAGCAACACTACCTACCTTCCTTCCTTCATTGTAGGTTCGCCCAGCAGGATAAGTAGACACGTTTACGTACGCAGTCGTTTCTTTCCCCGTGTCGCTGCATTGTGTCACGCATAGCAACCCCAGCAGCGAAGTTGATTCTAGTTGTAAAGTCTTCTACTTTCCCTCTCCCTTCTGGTGTATTATTATTATTATTATTATTATTATTATTATCTCATCGACTCCACAGTGCGATGTTTCTTCCGCAGGATGTGGAGCGCATCAGTTCTACACAGATGCTGCAGCGTTCCTACTTGTTTGCATTTCGTTCTTCTGCAGACACACAGATACTTCGTACCCCCTGTGTCCAAAAAAACAACAACAACTTTGGCCAACGCAGTTTCTCCTACTGTGTTCCGAAACAAGGAAATTCGCTCCGTTCGGACATCCGTCACATTCAGTCCTCTCACGCCTTCACTACTGCGTTAAAAACTCACCTCTGTTCACAATATCACAAGGATTGCAAATGTTGTCTTCTTACTTCCCCCCCCCCCCCCACTCCCCCCCCCCTCACCCCCAGTTCTTCCTTCTGTCGCTCCCGTGGTGTGTGTGTGTGTGTGTGTGTGTGTGTGTGTGTGTGTGTGTGTGTGTGTGTGTGGTGCGCGTGCGTGCGTGCGTGCGTGCGTGCGTGCGTGTGGGGGGGTGAGGGTGTGTGCGTGCGTGCGTGTGTGTGTGTGTGTGTGAGAGAGAGAGAGAGAGAGAGAGAGAGAGAGAGAGAGAGAGAGAGAGAGAGAGAGAGAGAGAGAGAGAGAGAGGAGTGTGTGTGTGTGTGTGTGTGTGTGCGTGCGTGCGTGCGTGCGTGCGTGCGTGCGTGCGTGCGTGCGTGCGTGTGTGTGTGTGTGTGTGTGCGAGGAATATAATCTTATGACTATAATTATACTGTATTATTTTTGAGGTTTTAATGTGCACATATTGTTGATGTGGCAAAGCGCGGTGTGCTCACCCTTGTCGGTGAGGTACAGCGCTATAGAAACAACCGCTATTCTAGCGGCGGGTGTCCTAGCTGCTATTCCTCTGAGTGAAAATCTCTTCACTGTAGACCTAGCGTCTGTGATTCTGCCATACCATTTATTATTTAACCCACGGTGGCCATACGCCTCCACGGTACAAAATCGGATGCCCCAAACAAGCAGTAGGTCTAGATGTGCACGTGAGAACGAAGAAAATTGGGACTAACTTACGGGAGTTGTAAATTTGTGTAGGGTTGAAGCGCTCCCAGCCTCCCTCCGACAACCCCCTCCCCATCACCCCTTCCCCTCTTCGTCCGCCCGTTTCATCGTCTCCAAACACGAAAGCCACAGCCATTTTCACTAGCATAAAAGTAACCCTTTATGGCAGAACTACCAGCCGCATCTGAAAGGCCTTCTGATGGACAGAAAAACAAGCCACCAAAACCGCACACTAATCTACCTGCGTATTTTATTACTGAGAACGTGTTTTCGTCCTGGAGTATAGAAATATGAGCAACTATTCAATTATTCAGCTGCAATTTTTTTCCCTACCCCTCTTTCTTTCTTTTTTGGTTGTTGTTCTTGTGATGTTTTTTCTTTCTTTCTCTCTCTCTCTTTCTCTCTCTCTCTTTCTCTCTCTCTCTTTGTGTGTGTGTGGAGGGGAGGGGGTTTCTTCCGTGTAATTGTGTGTTCATTGATTGATTGAATATGTATTTCTGGTATTGGTGTGTGTGTGTGTGTGTGTGTGTGTGTGTGTGTGTGTGTGTGTGTGTGTGTGTGTGTGTGTGTGTGTGTGTGTGTTTTCCTCTACAGTTTGCTCTTTCGCCTTGTAATATCTTCACACTTCAAAACAGTGTTAGTTGTTCAATCTCAGTCTCTTACAAAAACCTTCCCACAAAAAACGTCCTTTAGTTTTGCCTTCTCCGAGCCACTTTTACCCCTTCAAAGACAATTGGAAGCTGTATGCAAACCATTTTTGTTTTTGTTCTTACAGAAAGCAAGTAGCTCTTGCACAGCCAAATTGGTCAGGGAGAGAGAGAGAGAGAGAGAGAGAGGAGAGAGAGAGAGAGGAGAGAGGAGGTGTTAGTTGTTATGTCGATGTTGCTTGAGAGAGACGAGAGAGAGAGAGAGAGAGGAGAGGAGACTGAGAGAGGAGAGGAGAGAGAGAGAGAGAGTGTATGGAGAAGATCTGTCGTTTATTTTGCTTGAGAGAGAGAGAGAGAAAAGAGAGTACAGAGAGAGAGAGAGAGAGAGAGAGGAGAGAGAGAGAGAGAGAGAGAGGACGGGGGTTATGTAATGAACATTTTGTGTATTTTCCTTCTGTTTGACCAATATCTGAGTTACAACACTGGTCACTGGCCTCCATAACCGGCTTGTTTACATATATATTGCTGCCAGCCCCACAGATGTAGATTACAGAGAAAGTCAGCGCACTAGAAATGTATTTGACAAAGCAACCCTGCAGAACACAACAGCGTAACCAGCAGAATCTGTTTGCATAACCAGCAGAATTTGTTTGTAGCCATCTCTTTACATCTACTTTACTACTTCAGTACAATTGCAAACCAGATCTCTCTCTCTCTCTCTCTCTCCTCTCTCTCTCTCTCTCTCTCTCTCTCTCTAATTGAACCGCATCATGAGCATAGCCAGTTTGTAAAGTTGATGTCATGCCAAGTGGACAGAGTTACTAGACAAATGGCATGGTTTATTTTCAAATGCTTCGAAATTCGTCACAAATTACTTGAATCGGAAACCACTTAAGGAAGTGCCTGTTGAGTGAAAGCAAATATAGTCTAGATAAGATATGAATAATATGAAGCACTAGTGCAAATCAAGCCAGTCAAACTCATGTGAATAAATGAAGACTGGATAGAGAGACGGCAGAGTAAGGGGCACGTTGCTCATAAATATCTGAAATGTTGCATAGGAAGGAAAGTTCGTAGCGGATGAATGAGGGAAGAATCTTGGAGCGAAAGGAAAATGAATGGAAGGAAGAACTGATGCAGATACTACCGAATGTGACTCGATTGTTCTCCCCATGAAATGGGCCAATGGCCTTTATTCATTAAACCATCAATCAATCAATCAGTCTCTCTCTCTCTCTCTCTCTCTCTCTCTCTCTCTCTCTCTCTCTCTCTCTCTCTCTAGTTCAAGAAGAAGAAGAAAAAAAGGAAAAAAAAGGAAAAAAAAAATCCGCTTGGTCTGCCGAGATTTGAAAAACAAAATGTTCAGCAAAGCAGTCGCTATGTCGACGCTATAAACACAGGATTATTCACTTCCTCGCCAATATGGACAACTCGCCAACTCGGCACAAGTGTCTTAAACGGCGTCCGCGTGCATGCAAAACCTCCTCAGTGAGTTTTAGCAGCACGCAGCGATTTTCTCTTGATACTGCTGGCAATAAAGATTTCTCTATAACCATGCAATTTACAGTCAATACGATATCAAACCCTATATATATCTAAACGGTCAGTTTCAAGCCATTCCCATTATTTTGAAAAGTGCGTTTCATCTGAAAAACTTTTTATTTGATTTTTTAATGACGTTCCAAAAATGAAACGTCATATCTTGGAACCCCCAAGGGGACTTTTGCACTATACATTCCCATAAACCATTTATCGTTCAAAATTCAAAATTTTCCAGATGGAAATGACGCAGACATGGTCGTGTAAGCTACCTCGCTTACATCAACCGATAGGATCAATGTTCTTCGGGCCTACATGGTAAGATACTCTGGTCTGACCTAAATTTTCAACGCGTCTAAAATAATTACGTATAATACATGAATGGCATATGAGCATCAACTATTCTTCGTCCCATATATTTGTGACAACGGCGACAGTAAAGTAGCACGCTTGACATGAAAGGAAAAGGGATATCAGCATAAAAGTTCCAGAAGCACACTGTTTCGCAGGACAATTCACTCAGACCGGTCCATGAGTTCAACGTTTCATTTTCTTCCTTGCATTAATGGTGGAGAACGTATGGAGGCTATCGGATTACAGTATTTGATATAAAGTGTGTGTGTGTGTGTGTGTGTGTGTGTGTGTGTGTGTGTGTGTGGCTGTGTGTGTGGGTGTGTGTGTGGGGGGGATGGTTTAAAAAAGAAAAAAGAAAAAAAGAGTTAAGTGCTGATCTGACATTCAACACGTTTATAGGCAACCGCGACAGCCAGAGCTAGCCGACATGCCCAAGCCCCATTCACCCAAATCACCAGCCGTAAGTGCCTTCCACCCTTTACGACACCCGTCTCTTTAGGCCCTGCCGAAGAGCGAACAGTTAACCCTTTCTCTGCCCTGCTGAGGTACACCCTTTACGACACCCGTCTCTTTAGGCCCTGCCGAAGAGCGAACAGTTAACCCTTTCTCTGCCCTGCTGAGGTACACCCTTTACGACACCCGTCTCTTTAGGCCCTGCCGAAGAGCGAACAGTTAACCCTTTCTCTGCCCTGCTGAGATACACCCTTTACGACACCCGTCTCTTTAGGCCCTGCCGAAGAGCGAACAGTTAACCCTTTCTCTGCCCTGCTGAGGTCCACCCTTTACGACACCCGTCTCTTTAGGCCCTGCCGAAGAGCGAACAGTTAACCCTTTCTCTGCCCTGCTGAGGTCCACCCTTTACGACACCCGTCTCTTTAGGCCCTGCGAGAAGAGCGAACAGTTAACCCTTTCTATGCCCTGCTGAGGACGTCGTGTGACGTCATTGGCACTGTTTTTCCCCTTTACCTATGTGACGTCGGATGGCACCCTGCTTGAGGTCCAACGTTTTGTGTGTCCCCACGCGGAACAAACGTCTTGAAACTGACGTTTCTGGTTTGCACAAGACTCTCTCTCTGTAGTTGCCGAAGCCAAACCGAACAACAGTAGAAGATGCAGTTTAGTTGATAGCATCGACATTTTTTACAGCATTTTCTTGTTTCTTCACAAAAAGTGGGCGGCTGTAACTCCCATGCTAAACACGCTACAAGCCTCAGTTCAATGGCTGATTTCTTCTTCTTAATCTTCTTTTTAACGGTCTTTTTCAAACAGCATAGGCCAGTTGCAACTAGTCTAAATCCCGTCCTCCGTGAAATAATAAGAACACAATCTCTCTAATTTTTATTTTATTTTATTTTTTAAGCG
>JABMCL010002216.1:82500-90000 GCA_018857735.1 Alviniconcha marisindica | reverse complement strand
AAGTTCAACTCTGCGCTAGTATGTCGAAGTGCAGCTGTCTAAGTAGTTTGTTAGCTGTACCAGGATTGTCTGCAATCACCGGTCTAACGCACGTCATCGACCCGACGGAGCAAAGTCGAGACTGAAACAAATTGCCAATTAGCAAAAACTGGTTGGACAAATGAGGAGCGCTAAATAAGGTTTCTCCTGCCCAGTAATTTTTTTTTTTTTACACACTTGAAAATCTGACTCTTACTTCTTCTTTTTTCTTCTCTTTTCTAAGGTCTGCAGTAGCGGGGCAGCGCTCCCGCGCGGTGGCAATCCCCGACCAATCAATTAAGCCGTAACAGTCCAACGGTGGCAATCCCCGACCAATCAATTAAGCCGTAACAGTCCAGCGGTGGCAATCCCCGACCAATCAATTAAGCCGTAACAGTCCAACGGTGGCAATCCCCGACCAATCAATTAAGCCGTAACAGTCCAACGGTGGCAATCCCCGACCAATCAATTAAGCCGTAACAGTCCAACGGTGGCAATCCCCGACCAATCAATTAAGCCGTAACAGTCCAACGGTGGCAATCCCCGACCAATCAATTAAGCCGTAACAGTCCAGCGGTGGCAATCCCCGACCAATCAATTAAGCCGTAACAGTCCAGCGGTGGCAATCCCCGACCAATCAATTAAGCCGTAACAGTCCAGCGGTGGCAATCCCCGACCAATCAATTAAGCCGTAACAGTCCAGCGGTGGCAATCCCCGACCAATCAATTAAGCCGTAACAGTCCAGCGGTGGCAATCCCCGACCAATCAATTAAGCCGTAACAGTCCAGCGGTGGCAATCCCCGACCAATCAATTAAGCCGTAACAGTCCAGCGGTGGCAATCCCCGACCAATCAATTAAGCCGTAACAGTCCAGCGGTGGCAATCCCCGACCAATCAATTAAGCCGTAACAGTCCAACGGTGGCAATCCCCGACCAATCAATTAAGCCGTAACAGTCCAACTTGGTGTCAGGAACGGGAAACAAGGAAAAGCTTCACAGCGAAAAGCTTCACAGCGATTACCACTGTCGCTGTTAGTCGTCGACAGCGGCCCTTGTTTCTAGGAACGCGTGCACAATTTCTTAACCCCCTCACTGCCATCATGTCACTTGAAAACGGCCAATAACAGTGCGAAATTTCAAACCTTTAAGCCTTTTAGTTTTTTTTTTAGTTTTTTTTTTTGCACTAGGATGCGAAAGGATAATTATGCAAACGCAAAACATTGTAGGTAGATGTTATAGGACCGGAAAATATACTGTTTGCAGGCGCGTCCGTGCATCTCTCAGCCCGGAAACTTTACAGGCTGTGGCAGTGAAGGGGTTAATTACCACCACCAAAAAGCCCAATAGCCGGGGTGAAAGTAGACGTAAAAGGGTCTGATGTTCCTGGTGCACTGGAAACCGTGGACGATAGAAGTATGCCCCCGAACATCACCCCTAGTAAGTAAACATGGTGCTTAACGTCCACAGAAACCATAAGGTTTATTAGGGACGGGGAGAAGGGAAGGAGGGAGGGGGTACGGAGGTGGGGGGAGAGGGAGATTAGACACCTATCGCTACACTGTCACCACCAGAATGACTTCTGCATTAAGATGGGCAGCGATGAGAGTCATTTTAATGTTTCATAATTGTGAGGGACAAATTCACAAGACAGTGTCCACAGACGTGCAGATTCGAACCGAGGTCACTCTGCTTACCAGCCTAACGCCTTACCGCTAGGCCAGACCAGCTCACCCTCCTCTAGTGAGAGCCCAGAGCTGTATATTATATACAGGTTCATCTTTCAAGCCTGGAACAGACCAGACTATAGCCTTACATGCTTTCTCTACTACTGGGGTTCCTGCCTTCCAAGTTCATTCAACTTCATTTTTTCCTCCTATTCTCTTGTTAAGGGAAGTGATGTAGGTCATGAACATCACAGTTGATTAGATTAATTTCCGATTGTGATCTGACCTGTTTTTGTTGTTGTCGTGATGGTCTTCCTGTCTGCCTACTTGTCTGAGCATGGCAAATAGAACCAGCTCCCTATTTCTGTCCGTCATTGTACCTATGTCAGTTCTTTTAAATCTTCTTGAAAATCTGACTCTTTTCAAAAACCCTTTCTTCATTCCCATTCCCCTGAGATGCGACCCTCTCTCTCTCTCTCCCTGTGTGTGTGTGTGTGTGTGTGTGTGTGTGTGTCTGGTGTCCGCGTGTGCGTGCGTGCGTGCGTGCGTGTGTGAGAGAGAGAGAGAGAGAGAGAGAGAGAGAGAGAGAGAGAGAGAGAGAGAGAGAGAGAGAGAGAGAGAGAGAGAGAGAGAGAGAGAGAGATTGTGTGTGCATGCGTGCATGTGTGTGCACAATTATGCACGCAAGAGCACTGCATGCCTGCAAAGAAAGGTACTTTCACAAAAAGAAAGACTAGGAAATAGGACTGGAGCCGCCGGACCCAAGTTCAAATCAAAGTGCACGTTTTGAATGAAAACACATTTATATATACCTAGCAGGCCGCTGGCAGCAGTTGCGTCACAAAGGAAAGCATCATTTCCCTCGGCGGTACGGGTATTTCAGACACCTATGCTATCGTTCCATATACCTCTCCCCATCTGGCTTCCGGTTCTGTTGCCGTGGCGACTGTGGGCCGGATGTCCCGCACACCTCTTCTCCTTCGGTGGTCTCCATCACCACCCCGCTTGGTCCTGAAGCTGGCGCCCCTGTCGATTTCCTCCCCGTTTTCCTTGGATGGGCTTTTCTACTCTCTTCTGCCATCACCGTCGCCGGCTGCTCCGCCAGCCTCGTCGCTCTCATTTCCGCCTTTGAGCTTCTCCGTAAACATCGCCTGAGCTTGAAGCTGGGATGATCCGTGTTGGCTATGAATGACCAAAGAGCTGTATAGGTCTTCTGCTGTTGTTCGGAGAGCGGGAGCTAAGACCCGTAATTCCCTCCCCTTCCTTTCTTTTAACTTGAATTATTTTCCTTTGAGCGAAGGCGGAATAATAGAGGGTGTCTGGCTGCCAATCACCCAATCAGTTTTCAGCCAATCAGAACGTCACAAATCATATTCCGCACGAAATCCCCGCCACGTGTGGCCATTGAGCTAAAGCATTAAAGCAACAGAGGGCGACTGGTTGGTTGGTGGTGGTGCTGGCTTCGCAACTAACCTTGGAAGTAAGCCCAAAATGGCACACTGACGTGCATTGACAACGAAAAAGACCAGCCGATGCGATCAAAACTGACGCAAACTGCAATCACTCAAACGCTTGGAGCAACCAGATAAAAGTTCTCTCCACCCCCACCCCCACCCTCCCCCACCCCCCATCCGCCCCCAGAGACATTCTGTCCTTAACTGACTCCGTAATATATATATCTATTTTTATATACAAAGAATGCATAACAAAAGTCCAAGCATGTCTTGATTTTAAAACTTTTATTCCAAATTGTCGCCCTCGGATGGCTTTGTCAAGGCCTCCCGGGTCGGCTAGATTCCTACGACATGTAATTTGATTATAAAATACGTCATATATATATATATAAAATCAAAGAAAAACGACAACTTGGCATAAAATTCCCAAGTTTTCGGCGAGTGCCTTCCTCGGGGGGTTATTTTGTACCACACCACACAACACACATACACACACACACACACACACACACACACACACACACACACACACACACATATTTACATATATATGTTGACTGCCAGTCTTATAGAGAGGGGAAATGAAAGAGCGCAAAGACTTAACAACGAACGCCTTTCAATGGGGCACACAACAAAACAAGCTGATGGTCTACGCTTATCGTATCATCGGACAGACGGGCAATATGAGCCCGTCCGGCCTAGCGGTAAGGCGTTAGGCTGGTAAGCGGAAGGACCTCGGTTCGATACCACTCTCCTTCCTCTTCAAAAAGGTTGTGGTTTGTGGACACTGTCTTGTGACTTTGTCCCTCACAATAAATTAATGAAGCATTAAAATCGCTCTCATCGCTGCCCATCTTCACGCAGGAGTCATTCTGGTGGTGACAGTGTGGCGACAGGTATATGTGTGTTATGTTATGTTAGTCGCTTTTATATATAATCTCCCTCTTTCTATCGCCCTGATATAACCGTACCGGTTGACTGGGCGTAAAACACCAACTACTTACTTACTTACTTACTCCCTCTTTGTCCCACCCTCATACCCCTTCCCCCCTTCTCCCCGTCCCTAATAAGCCTTGTGGTTTCTGTGGACGTTAAGCTCCACGCTTACAGACAGACAACCAAACCAGCACCCATTCCCGCGCCTTCCAGCAGCATCTTACGACATCCTATTCTACTACAACCGGAAAAGCCGATGCAGTCTGTAGTGACGCGCCCATTTATTTTCTTCTCTTCTCTGTCTGTCCTTGTCAACGCCATGAATGATTTGGCGCTCGATCCGCTGATTCTCTGAATTCAGCGAGACAAAATTTGGTGTAAATAGTCCTTAGGAAAAAAATCTGAAACAAAGAATGACCGTTTAAATGCCGTTTAAGCGTCGAGTTGTAGCTCGATAAAGGGCATTACCCCGAAAACTCGCATGTTGTGTTTTGTCCTACTAAACAGCGTTATTTTGAACCTTTTATGTGTCTGGATCTGTCCTTGTGACAGTTCGTACCGACAGGATACTATGCACCTACAGTATGGATGACACCTCTTTCGCCAGTCAGCACAATAACGCTAAAGACTCTTGAGGCGAACGACTCGCTTTTGTCAGGTAGCTCCTTGGTCTAATGGTTACGCTCCAGACTCTCACGCCTGCGATCGCTAGTTCAAATCTCGGTGGAACCTAAAAAGCAAAGGGAGGGTATATAATTTATTAACTTAACTGCGGCCCCGTTTTGTCAGGTAGCTCCTTGGTCTAATGGTTACGCTCCAGATTCTCACGCCTGCGATCGCAAGTTCAAATCTCGGTGGAACCTAAAAACTATTTATTTTCCCCCCCCCCCCCCCCACCCCGTCTTCTCTCTCTCTTCCTTAAATTCAGCTGCAACATCAGCATCATCGAACATATGCATCCTTACTCTGTGTGCCAACAACCACATCATCCAAAATGGGTTCGGCGCTTCCGTTACGGTGGAACAGCTGGCCGAAAGCGGGTGTTTTGCTAGCGAGCCTACTCAACGCATACTTGTATTACAATACCCGGAACCGACAGATTTCAAAGGACAGCAGGACCAATCCAGCCCTATGCCCTCACTTGTACCCTCGGGCCACTTCCTCGTTGTTAGCGTGATGAAAGTACAGTCTTGTATTACAGTATGCGGAAACTATACTGATTTCAAAGGACAGCAGCAGGACCAGTCCAGCCCTAGCCCCCTACCTGTACCCAAAAGTCACTTTCTCCTCCTCCGCCGCCGCCCGAAACAGCAACAGGAAGGACCCTTTCTCACTGGCAATCCATTTTCATACCTGACGTGCAACACGCACGCGCACACACACACACACACACACACACACACACACACACACACACACACAACAAAGATAACTACGAGAGAGAGAGAGAGAGAGAGAGAGAGAGAGAGAGAGAGAGAGAGAGAGAGAGAGAGAGAGAGAGGCGGCGACTCCGGTTACAAATGCATCTCTTTCAAGTTTTCTTATGTTGAACAAACACAGCAGGGGAGAGAAAACAAAACCGGTAACAAAAAATACAAAAGCAGCAAACATGAAATACTACCCCCCCCCCTCCCCACATACACACACCCTTCCATCTACGCCTCCTCCTCCGGCCCCTTCGCCCCTGACTTATTTTGATGCCCTTCTAGTAATAAGGAAAACCATTTGTCGTGACAAACAGCTGTGACATTTGTTACATGAAACGAATATATACGCCAGTCAGAAATAGGTTCAAAGAAAGCTACGTTCAGTTACGGCATTTTAGCATTACACAAAAGACGCTGGAAAGCGCACTCGCGCGTTTGTCTTCCGGTTTTTTCGTTTTGTTTTTGTTTTTTTGTTTTTGTTTTTTTTTGTTTTTTTTCCCCTTTCCAGTTTCTCAAACTGCCCTGAGGTCTGCTTTCGTGTTTGACTTGTTCTTGCCCGACTTTCCACAGTGTATCTGCTGTACTCATCTCCTGCTAATGGTGGTGGTGTCTTCCAATGCTGCTTGCTGCTGCTGCTGCAGTCACTTCCTTCATCGGGTGGTTTCCGGCCCCACTCAGCGCATGGAGAGTGTGTGCACTGATCATCCTTCCGCCCTTCACACTTCACCAGGCCGGGCCTCGTCGGCAAAGGTCCTTCTTGCGGCATATTTTGTAGCCGGGCATATATATACTGTTGCCGGCTCGTCATGTCGCCGGCGCCAATATGTTATGCCGGCGTTCCGACGGCACATGACTGTCGGCAGTCGTCAGAGCAAAAACATTAAACTTAGAGATGACGATGATGATGACGATGATGACATGATGATCATCATTATATTGATAAAAAAAAAAAAAAAAAAAATGTTAGAAACAACGAATGTTTAACGTGGTCAACGTCTGGTGCAGAGAGAGGACAAAGGCGTTAGCATCGGTGTTCTTCTTGCACCAAAGGCTAAGCATCAAACAATCTTGAATAAATTCTGCTCAAGTCCCGTTTTTCGATGATCACTTGCACCTTATGAAGTACAAGGTAAGCAAACGTTCTAAGTTATTTTTGTTCTGTCTCGAAATAAAGTTGAGGAACATTTTATTGTATCGTCAAAAATACAGTTACTGAAAAATCTACTTTTTCAGTCTGTCTCTTTCTTCCGGCGACAATAATAAATAATTCTTATAAAGCGCTGTTCTCTAACCAAAGTTAAACTCATTGCGCTGTACAAACAAACATCTTATGACAAAAACCACATTAACATACATTTGAAACAAACAGAACCTTAAATATTGTAGTCTACCATTATCGCCTATCAAACAATAACCACGTTACACACACACACACACACACACACACACACACACACACACACACAGTGACATGCGCACTCCATGCTCGTCCACTCAGATACAAGAATTAATAAATGATCAATATTCTTTCCTAGATCTCATGTTCTCTCCCTCGCCAATATATGGCCGGCGACAAAATATGCCGCAACAGTCCCCTCTCTATCGTCGACGGTCGCTGCCAGTGGCAGGTGCACATTTGGTTGCTGCAAAGCGCACCTGGGCAATTTGCAGTGACAGCCTTCCTTTTTCAGCTGCCAACAGAGGAAGAATTTTACACACACACACACACACACACACACACACACACACACACACACGCACACACGACGAACACGCACGCATGTACCACACACACACGTCACACACACACACGTACACACACGCACGCACACATATACACGCACACACACACACACACACACACACACACACACACACACACACACACACCACAAACAACGGCAATTTGTCAGGTTGTTGTTGCAGATATGCCTTAGCAAAGATGTTGCTGCAAAGCGCCCGTTAGAAACCGCAGACTTCTGCTTGCACAGATCTGCAAA